>JALIZH010002672.1:0-17818 GCA_030522465.1 Rhipicephalus appendiculatus
TCTTGGCCCGGTTACTTCTTCGATTGCGTCGATGATCTCGTCGGCGGTTGAGTCCGTCGATGCATTGAAGCAGAAACAGTGCGCTTTAGGGGGCGGGGCCCGGAAAGTCATTCTCGCGCTGCAGGCGACCGGCTGGGCCGATCGCGGGCACCGGGAGACGGCGCGACTTTGAATTTACTTTAACAACTCTTTCAAAATCACTTTGATTTTAGCCAGATAGGCCGAGAGGCGACGCTCCTTATGGTATAACCTCGGCGGTCCTCGGTTGTCCATGCATTCTGAGTAGCCAGTAGGCACTGGATTTCGACCTCCAAGGTAGTGCCGGTGTGAGATGTCTCCTGTGCGTGATTAAACAATAAAAAAAATTCACAACGTACTTGTAAAATTAAAGTGAGCTGCCAGTCGCCATGACTCTCTTCATCGACCCTTTAGTATAAACGCGCCCGATCTCACGTCGGTGATGATGTACCGGGCAGAATTCACGGAAGATTCACGGTTTACCGATGAACCTCCGCAGCTTCGCCCACTCATCATCATTCACTCCGTGGATATGCTGTGTTTTTTTTGCTTACGGCACCTCCACCAGAATCTGTGAGTTATAGCCAGCTTCTCTTGCAAGCTCACATGCAGAAAAATGCTACAACGTACCACATTTTGCCTGTTGAGTGAGGATGAAATTCTTGCATTACCTTTGCGTATTTGATACTGAAAACCTCGCTCACGGTGTCATTACAAGAAAGGTAATGTACATAATATGCATATACATAAAGCGCAACATTATAAGCGTTGTACAAATTCACTTACAGTATTGGTAACCAAGATGCAAGGGTAAAAAAACAGTAATATTACCATGAAAACGAACATATATTGCAATATAAATCAGCAATGAAATGCTCGTGCCGAAATGCAGTGTAAGCTTTTTTTCGAAAAATACAATTCCAATGTGCTTTCGAAATCGGCAGAGCTATAACTGCGCCAGGCAAACCGTTCAACATTTCACTTGTGCCCCGAAAAATTTTTACTTTGCTTTAACGAAGCATACCGATGAGAAGTACTTCGAAACAGGAAATTATTAATTAAAATGCTGATCAAGAAGTTCATGGTGAAATTATTAGAGGCCAATACAACGTTGCAGACGTGCAGGTAACATGGAAATGACGGACATGAAATGGGCTTGACAATATCCTTGATTAAAACGTTCCCTTGGCTCAAATACGACGCATTCGCCTGCATTTCCCTAAATTATGAGTGTACTGAACTTTTCTAAAGGAATGCGATAGAAAAGCAATACGTAAGCGAACGCGCAGTGCGAGTGACGGCACTTGCAAACCAATACTTTGTTGAAAACATTACAATCGCTAAGTGACAACACCCTTTTGAAGCCATCGAGAGAAAGCTTATGAAAATCCGTGCTCTACTCGTATTTCACGTCCTGGATGCATTGCTGCGCTCGAAGAGCCCAAAAACTCCGGCGTCGAAATTGTCTGCAGTGATTATATTTTGAAACCCCACACCACCTTAAATTCTCACGAACTGGTTTTATTAGAGGCCACTCACAGCACGCACCTATTCATCCGATAAGTACGCTCGACGACACCGATGCCAAGCGGCGCTAGGCAGATTGTCGAATGTGCCTGAGCGATAAGTTGGCGCATTTGCGCAACGTTTAATATCGTTCAGGCTTTCGCATCCACGCGTTGCGCAGCTTTCCCATTTGTAATACATGCCTAAACTCTTGCCTGGCTGCGCGCACACGAAATATCGGACTCGGGCACCGCCGTCTTGATCGACACGACGCAATATTTGCCGGGCTCATGCGCGCTCAACTCGCAGGAACCGCTCGTGTGGAGATGACAGTTATTCCACGACGGCGTCGCCATCCGGCAGAGCAAGGCACGCGTCAACAGGTCACGAAGCTGTAACGTGAGGGGCTGAGTGGGGAACTGGAGCAGCCGTACATGACTTCGTGCACACTGACCTCTGTTACGCTCGGCCAACTTCGGGCGCTTACTGAGACGAAAAAATATTTACGTCTTCTTTGCAATTTGCGAATGCGATAGTTGCACTTTGCTGCCTCGCCCTTTATATTTTCGGAAGAACGCACGGTTGAGCGAAGTGGTGGAAACGGCTGTTAGAACTTATGGCTACATAAACAAGCTGTGGGTGAAGAATCCTGTTGTGACGTTGCTAAAGAGGAGGAGACTAAACGCATCGTCTGCAATAACCTTTAAAATGGGCCAGATCTTGTCAGCCGAACATGTTGTGGTCGGTCTTTTGACAAAAGGCCAGTACGTCTTGAATATTGTATATTGTCAGTATATTGTTGAATATTGAATATTGTATTTTTCAAGTATATCATTTAAGTCTTTAATGTAATGCTCCACTCACGCAGTTCTTTCCGTTGATCGTGAAATCCATCGTCATCATGGGCAGAATGAACGCCTTTTCCAAGAATATCCAATTTACCCTGTCCTGAGCGAGCTGATTCCATATAATATTCCTAGGTGTCTGCCTGATGACGTGTCTGCCTGATGCCTAGGTGTCTGCCTGATGTGATGTGTGTACTGCCTGATGAGCAAGTACAGCGGTCGTAGATTTTCCGCTTTAATGACATATGGTAAGTTGCCGTTAATGCGCCGAGAATGCTTACCCTACGCGCACCAAGCTTTGCTTATTCTTCGGTCAATTTCCCATACATGGGTAAGTTTCGCTGTTCATACTTGGCCCAGACAGACATAGTATCCTGCTGGTAACATATTCTCGTTCTGTCTATCACTAGTTGTCGATATTTTTGCTGAACAAACCTAGCATTATCTTTCTCTTCTGCATATTCCCCTTCAAACTTACCTTGATGCCTTCTCACTCTAATTCTACAGTTATCTTTTCTAATTCGTGCTCGTTTTAACTCAACAACTATCTTTTAAAATTCGTCGCCGTGATTGCTCAAAAGTACTGCGCCACCTGCACGCCTAAGTTGCTAAAGAATATCATCGCTAATTTTTATTGCTTCTCAGTCTTTTCATTATTATTGCTCCTCAGTCTAGTTGTTTGAATGCTCCGTTTAGGCAAGCAGTGAATACCAGGGGGAGAGAGTGCGTCTTCCTTCACGGAAACCTTTCGCGATCGCGATTTTTCCTGCTTCTCTTAAGGAGGAGCAACAAAACTTCAAACTCGGCAAGATGGCGCATTGTTTTTGGGGAACATTCGTGGGCAAAACCACACGTCCGTTCTGCGTCTCTCATTCTTGTGAATGTCTGGTTTGAGCAACAATGATGCCATATGGAGGGGCAAGGTAGCTGCGGAATCTCTGTAAATAGTGGATATGCTAATATGTTTCAAGTACTCCTTGTCCACGGTGCCTCCCGACAAGAATTACTTAGCGCAAGGAAAAACACAGCACACAGGAAAGACACAAGGGACAAGCGCTTGTCCCTTGTGTATCTGTCTTGTGTGCTGTTTTTCTTGCACCAAGTAATTTTCGTCAGTATGCATCCAACTAGGCCCTCTCAAAAATTCCTATTAAGAGCCCCCAGAACCGCTAGTATCTCTACTGAGTCGCATGCCCTTTTTGTAATTTATGAATGTCCACACAGATCTTTTTTTTTTATTGGCCAGATTTTCAGTTCAGTTTGATTAATCGCACGAATTTTTTTATGAATCGCACGAGAGAGTACCCTCCTCTGGTGCCAGCTTGTTGTCTGCGTTGATTAAAGTCGAAGTATCGGATCTGATCTCCTTCAAAATTACCATTGCAAATATTTGCACAACGCTGAAAGAAGGCTTATTGATCTGTACTTCTTGAAGTCATTCACGTCTCCCTGTTCGCGCATTTGTAAAATATCAACGTTTATTTCAGCTTTCCAGTACATTGGAATTTTTAGGCATAAACGTTGAGAGTGTTGGGAGGGTTTTTGTAAACATCAAATGTCCTCCATATTTAATGAAGTTGGTCGTTATGGCTTCTTTTCCAGCCGATTTACCGTGGGACGTACATGCCTTCTAAGGCCTTTCGAGCCTAAAGGATAGTTAATGCTTATTGAGACGTAGGTGTGATGTCTGATTTTCTTTTCATTCAAAGTAGAGTGATTAAAGTTTCAGCTGTGTACCTCCGAGTAAAACACTTCAACGACCTTGACTATGTCATTAAACTTTTAACGATAATTCCTTGCTTAATTTTCGACGGCATGCATTTGTGGTCTTTCCGAATTCAGTTTTTTGTTTTGCTGCATTCTTACTACCTCTCTTTTTTACCAGTGCCTCTTATTCTTCGAGACGGTAGTTACTTACGCTGCTAAATTTACTTTTATTCAGCAGTCTTGACTCCTCAGCCAAATTCTATTTTGGTCTCCTAAGGTAGTCACTATCTTTTGTCGTTAGTTCTTTAGGTGCGAATCACCTTAGGGACTCGTCTTGTCGGCGTCTCCTGTTGTCACTGTGTGTCACGTAGTCACTGTCAATCATAAAGTTAACTTCAAGTGATGACGTCATCCTATTATGGCATCATGACAACACAAAGGTCGACAAAATTTATGACGCAATCATGACTTGTCATGCGTGGTGAAGCAACTAAGGGTCTCGGCTTGTCGGCGCCTAAAGTCGTCTGGGTGTGTCATGCAGTCACGGATCATCATGAAAACGGGTATGCGCCACAAAAAGGGTTAAATCTCCCTACTCGCCATTCGTCCACTAAAAATGAAGACGGCAACAGTTAGGCCAACAAATAGCCGGCGGCGTTTAACGGAGCTGGAAACACATTCCCTACCTGTTTCGTTCTTCCCCAGTTTTTTTTATTATGTCTTTAGTAGACTGAGAGAGCTTGCTTAAGTTTTTCCTTGTGGTCTTGCCTTCTGTTTCAAGTGCAACTTAAGAAATTACTTTAGTTACGGTGTCGTTCATGCAGTTAATGTCATCATTTTCACTTTGTTCTAAAGCAATGTACTTGCTTGCGATTGCGATCACGAATTCATCTGCTTTTGACTTCATTACATCTAAGTTGGCCTGTTTTTTATCTACTAATTTCGTTGTGGCTCTAGGTAGGCTGAGTGTGACCTTCGCCGTCACCATTCCGTTATCACTGGTTTTTTATTTTGCTGCCTACCTTTATGTCCTGTATTATGCTTCGATGCATGTACATAATGAAATCAATTTTGTGCTTTGTCGTCATATAAGGGCTCTTCCGTGGCCCCTTCCTATTTATGTGGTATTCTAAGGAAGTGCTCATCATGCGGAGTTGATTTCGTTCTTCGAAATCCGCTAGCATCTCTCTACTATGATTTCTACAATGCACACCATGGTTACCTGAAGCTTCTTCCTCTTTACGTTTAGTTCCTACGTTCGCATTTCAAATCGCTCGGGAGTTTGAGCCTTTTGTATTACTAATTCTACACTCTCATAAAATTATTCTGCTTTCCCAGCACCACAGGCTGGACGTCGCAGTGTATTTCTGCATTGCTTGAGGCTTATATCTGGTTGTTTAGCGTTAACACGACGCCCGTTGCCCTTTTCAAAAGTACCCGATTTTTTTTTTGTGTTTTCACCTGTGAAAACGCTTATAACATTTTACTTTACACGTAACCGCACCTAGGCATATTAAATATGCATCGTTCCTTTATCGACGTTTTCACGGCGAACGCCCGCGACATTAGGCGTGAAAGGTAGCCCTAATGAGCGCAGCTAGTTTTGGCGCGAACCGAGATCACGTTTAAGCAAGAAAAAAAGGCTCGTGCGCCAATCAACAGGACAAAAAAGTTCTAGGGTTATTATAATAGAACAAAATATTTTAATATGAAGAAGCAACGGTAAACCCCAAGGACACCTAAAAAACCTGTAGGGTTAGGAGGAATAAGAGGACGATGGCTAAAGTCAAACTCACCGGTTAACGTACAGAAAGCCGAGTGCCATCGAGGAACGCAATTTAAGACAAATAGAATCCACGACTCAGTTACGAAACAACAATAACACCACCAAAAGACAAAACAAGGGCCGCTAGCGAACACGCTATGCAAGAACCAAAATGGGCGTAGCGCACAGAGCCAATAAACAAGCAGGCGAAAAACAAAAGAAAAAGAAAGAGATAGTGGGAGCAAGAGCTCTGTTCCTACGCTTGCCTCCTACAACCCTACTGTACGCCACTTCGCCTTAGCCTACCGGGCTTCTTGCTAGGCCTAACGAGGCCGACAGCTGCTGCATACGAGACGATGACAGCATTGAAGCGTAAACTGCCGCGCTACTTTTTGAGACCCACAGCGAAGGCGAGCCATTGTACCCATCCTCCCACTTCCTGTTTATGCTGCAGAGGCCATCTCGCCTATCGCACGAAGTGGTCGCTTAAGCGTATAAGAAACTTAGCATTGAAGCAGACGCAGCTGACACATAAGCGTAGTTCCTACGATTGACATTTATTTTAAGGATGTGCCACAACTACCGCGTTATTGGACCGCTTCTGTAGCTACTATCGATTCTGCTACGAAAGCCCGAACGTGTAAATGGACGTCGAGGTGGCCCATGATCATAGGCATGCGCACGGGGGGGGGGGGGGGGGGGGCAAGAGGCGAGAAGGAGGGGGGGGCGCAAAGCCAGCCCCATACATTGACATAATAGGTAGGTGGGGCGATGGAGGGGGGCAATGTCAGCCGCATACATTGACGTAATAGGACGAACCTTCGCCCCCCTGAAGGGAAACCATGCGCGCGCTTAGGCCCATGATAGAGGGAACAGTGCAGAAAAAAAAAGAACTTGTGCAACGATTGTGGTAGTTCTAAGCGCTTCGCTGAATGTAACTCCACTACCGTGAAACCTGAGGAAACGTGAAGCACAGGCCCTGAGCAATTCCCGTTAGCAGATCTCGCCCTGCTCCGTTTACCAAGCCGTCGATGACTTCAATGTTTGAGGTAAGCGTGTAACGTTTCCCCGGAACGAGTATAATGTTGTTGGAGAGATTCGGAAACACAGTGTGCGATATGCCCGCTACTTATCGCTAGGCTTTATCGATTTCCTGCTTGTTACGGCAGTTGAGATATGTGTTGTCTGAAATGAGTTCGTCAGGTTGTTTTCCCCTTGAGATGTAGCGAGGAAGGCGTAGGAGAAGCGCTGGTGCGAGGGATAATTGTACGCGTAGCGAAACAGTGGCGCCCTCTCTGGGGTGGCGCGGGTGTTAGCCGCACGTTTCCGAAATGCTTTTAGTGATGGCGATTGGCTCTTGGTTATTTGTGTCAATTATATATTCTTGACCTTGTTCGTTTAACATGGTTTTGAGAATTGCTAGCCTTTTTCAAGTCTGTATTGACCACTTGACTGTGAGCTTGATCACAGCACATGGAATCGACGAATGGACGGCAAGCTGGGCCCCTCAAGTCCTACTCACTTAAAAGGAAAGGCACGAACAGCACACCACTTCTAGCTCACAGGGATGTGGGGGGAGCGCATGCCCCACTCCCCTTCCTTGATACGTCGTCTTTGATATAAGCACTGATAGTAAGCATCTCTGTAGGATGAGTTTGGGGACGGGGGCGGGAGGCTGTGTTTACGTTTCGCCCACTTCGCCCTCCAATTGGAGAACCCTGCCTACGCCTAAGCATAGCGCTGTTCCAGCCTCTGCCTTGGCTTTGTTTTTCCGCGTTGTTTCCTCTATCAAGATGCTCAACAAACTGGCCAACAAGTTTGCCTCATTGAACACCGATATCGTGGTGGAACCCCGACTGGAAGATTGATTCCATACAATAAGGATTCAATGGGGGGCTAGTTGGTATGACATCGTTCTGTGGCTGCGCTAAAATTACACACAATTATCCCTCCCACATCTGTGTTCTCGTTTTGTCTTGTGTGTCATTTTAGAGCAGCCAAAGAACGATCTATACAATAAGCAGACATCTACGATTTAGCCCAACGCAATGCGACAGTTGATATACAGAGCCTATAGAGGGTGTTTTTGCAGCTCGCACGGCCGAAAAACTCAAGTTTAGGTGGACAAAACCCATGGGCGGATCTCCAGTGAATGTACAGTGAGATGTTGCTCGATATACATGTTCACGTGACCAGTGCCGCACCAGATACAAGAAGAGAGCAGCGGCGTTAAGTCACTTAACTGTTCTCAGAATATTTGAAAGACGGTCACGGGACGTTTATAAGCATGTTTTAATTCAGATTTGGCGAAGAATCGTTGTGACAGCGTTCCTGGGGTGTCTGAAGAGAATGCTGGCAAATCGTCATTACGAAGTTTACAGAAAGTCCGCGCGGTGGTGTAAAGGTTACGGTGCTTGGCTGCTGAAGCGAACGTCGCGGGTTCGATTCTGGCTGCGGGGGTCGCATTTCGAAAGAGGCAAAGTGCTACACTCTAAGGCAAAATTACCCGAAAGAGGAGTAACGGAGCCCAATAGGCGCGCGCGATGAACGGATAGACCGCTGAGGAGTAACCACGGAGGGATGCGTGCCGTGTGCAAACCAGTTAGTCTCCAAAGGCACCAAAGGGATGAACCGCGCGGGAGATACGTCACGTGTGCAAACCGTTGTCAAGGAAACTAACCGTCCTCCTCGCTCTTGGTCAGTCTTCTCACTTGTTTTCATGGAGGCGCGTTGGCGGTTGTGTCGCGCTCGGTGAGTTCGACGATTTAGGAACTACGCCCCGGTGCCTTGGATAAACACGTATGCCGCGTATGCGTGGATGAGCGTGCGGTGCTGCTTTTATGTTTCGCCGCAACCATGAAGTTTGGAGCTGGTCTCGACTCGCCGAGACGCCGCGCTGTATTTCTCCGGCCGCGGTGCGCTGGCGTAGCAACGGCACTGTGTCGACACCGGCTGGGAATGGCGGCCGAGAAGACATAGGCCTATCGGATCCATGAATTCAATCCGACTCTGGGCAGAAGTTGGCGCTGGATTATTTCACAAGTAAGTGATCATACTTTATTTTTCCGTACCTGTCGTTTGCGCAAAGCGCATCGCACTAGTTGGCAACGGGCTCGATCGTGTTGTATATATCGCGCGCACGAAATGCACCGCGAAGGTCGGCTTTGGCGTCCGCTCGCCTGTGCTTTGTGACTGCCTGAAAATTGGCCGCCATTGCCGTCGGCCGCCTGGACGCTCTTGCCGCGGTGATGAGCTGCGGGCTCGCGATATTGGGCACAGGCCTCGCCGCTGCGGTGCGACTCGTCCAAAACGCATTGCGGTTGCCGTTAACGAGCTCGGTTGTATGTCGCGCGCTTGAAATGCACCGGCAGCTGGCGGGTGCTTTAGCTAGCCGACTTTAGCTGTGCGCTCGGAACTCTGTGGAAAGTGGTCGCCATTACCGTTGGCTTCCCCCGTCAATCGGTCGCAAGCAGCTCAGCGCCGTTCGTGGCGGCGGCCCCCGCCTTCGCTCGTTGTACTCTGCCGCTCGATCCAGGAACTTTGTGAAAATTTGTCGACATTACCGTCGGCTTCCGCCACTTCCTCGGCGCTCGCTCGAAAGCAGCTCAGTGCCGTTCGTGGCGGCTGTTCCGCGTTCGCTCGCTCCTCTGTTCGAGGTTCGCTGGCGGCAGAAGCTCCGCGTTCGGCCCCGCGTTCGCTTGCTCGAGCTGTATACAGCGCCGCTCGCAGAGAACTCGCCGACTCGTTGGCGGCTCGGCGGTCGCGGCGCCTAGGCATGATGGCTGCGGCTGCCGCACTTGAGCTGTTGCGCTATGTGACTCGAAGTGCGTTTTCGATTATGTATGACATCGCGGTGGAAATATTTGCATACCATATTTAGACGTGCGTATTTATTTCACCTTGCACGTATTTGCCATGTGCGTGTATCTTCCTCACTGTCACATGTGACTTAACTGTTTGCAATCTTTTTGTGCAGACGTTGTCCACTACGTGCAGAAGGCTGCGTGCGCTTGTGCGTGCAATGCCAGTCATCTGTCGCTTCCGTTGGAGCAGCTTGACCAAGACGACTGTACGAGATATGACAGCGCGGCTGGACCTGAATTTGACATCTGGCAGCGAATTCACTGAAAGAATGCAGAAACTTAATATGCATATAGAAAAATAAAACATTTCACTGTCTCACTTTTGTCTTTCGTTGTTGCATTGACTGCGAAAGCAGTGAAACAAGCATGACTAAATATATTTTCGCGTGTTCTTTTCTGCGCCATTTGTGGCTCACTGCGGAGAAAAACACGCGAGAAAAGTATTAAGCCTTGCAGAGAGTAACTGTGCAAAATCATCCCTGGGGATTAACGCATCATTTGAACTGAGGATAAAAAATCACCGCCCAAGCACTCCGTACAAATGGTTAACCAGCGAAGCTGAAATGTGCGGCCCCAGTGTTTAGCAGTGGGTTCAACCCGACGCTGCACTGAAGCCTTCCACAATTATCGTTGCCAGGTTGTGGTCGAACCACAGGAGGTCACAGACGTCGCAGCCGAAGCCAAAGTGCCGCTGGAGACACTCTCGCCCAAAGCGGGCGTTCGCCCCGGCGAATGCGCTCCCCGCAATGACGTCGACGCCGTTCTGCCCGCAACGCCGTTTTCTTCGGCGCGCCAGAGGGCGCGCCGTGGCTGCAAGCGTTTGACCTTGCAAGCGTCGTAGCCAAGCTCGCGCACCAATGGCGCGCGAGCTTGGGTACGACGCTCAGAACGACGTAACTGATAGCACAGCCAATGGAGACCGCTCGTGACACAGATGCCGAGCGGTTTTTCGTTTCTCCTAGCCATATACAGCTTTCGCTGTAAAAGTTCATCCCAGGGGAGCATTCGAGTGGACCAACCGTTCGTCCGGTGAGGTGAAACCGTGGGGACTAACGGTTGACCGGTAAGGGGTAAATGTGAGGACTAAATGTTAGTCCATTGAGGTGCAACTGTGGGGACTAACGGTTGCCCACGAGGGTGTAAATGTGAGGACTAAATGTTAGTCCCTTGGGGGGACTAACTGTTAGACCCGTGCCGTTAGTCCTTAAAGGGAATAATGGTTGTGGCAGCCCCATTAGTCCCCAAGAGGACGAACGGCACACCCTTTTAACACCCTTTTGCCTTAGAGTGTAGAGGCCGGTGTACTGTGCGATGCCAGTGCACGTTAAGGAACACGAGATGGTCAAAATCTCTGCAGCCCTCCACTGCAGCGTGCCTCATAGACATATCGTGGTCTTGTCGACTAAAACCCCATATATTATTATTATTATTACTATTATTATTATTGCTTTTATTATTATTATTTAAATTTACAGAAAGGCTTTGGAAGTGTTTCAGATGGAAGTCGATGGCCTAGTACATTATGAAGGAGTACACATTATGTACAATTGGCGTTGGCAGGATTTGAAATGGCGTTTGCGAGGTTGTAGTAATTATAGCCGACAGGCGTTACGTTGAATGTTACTTAACATGTTTATCGAAAAGCATTAGCGACAATTATGCGCATAGAACACACTTTCTTCGTTATAGTTCTTTGAATTCTCCCAAAGCCACGATTTTTTCTTGCGCGTCTTAACAGCAGGACTTCGCGCGTATGTTAACTTGAGGTAGAACATTTCTCTTAGCAAACTTCAACTAAGACAAGCACCAGTCGCATTGAAACGTGTTTCTGCTTGTTAGTCCACCAACCAGTCTGAAACAGACACAGCGGCTTACGTGCGACTTTGGTTTTTCTTTTTCATGTCGTATGCTTATACCTTGTTGCTTTCTAAACAAGCAGAAATTGATATTTAACAGGACAATGATGGATCTCGCGCGCTCTGCGACGCAAATGTACCGTGCGTTTTCTTTCTTTTTTTGTAGAAGAAATAGCGATAAGGCCGAAGGTAAAAGGTATTTACTTCCGTATTGACATTGCAAATGTATGCGGCATGAAATATGCGTCGTGAAAAATTGAGCGTGCGTGCGAAAAGGGACACGATAATCATACGCGAAAAGCGCACGAACCTCATCGCAATGCCAGCACAGTGTAAGCACAGCCTTCACTCAGCAACAACTTTGCGCTGATTAAGGTCCGGGATAAAGCGCAAGCGTAACATGTCGCCTCCGGGAAATAACAGCAGACGGCGCGGGTGAGTGAGTGGTACTGGAAACGCAAACTGCAGCAAAAGCATAAAGGGTGTTGACTCGCAAACAAAAGCATGTTGCTGTCTAATTGAAACAGGAGCAGTATAACGAAAACCGTATTCATGTTCGCGTGCGCACGAACATCGTACAAAATATAAACTAATTGGTACAACGGACAGGAAAGTGGTAATGAAGGAATGAAGCGCACGTTGCAGACTTGGGCGCACCGAGTCTCTCCCCTTGTGCTAGCAATTAAATAGAACGATTACATGTACAATGAAACAATTCTTATGTTATTTTTGCTGTTGCTCTTTATTTAAAGATGCCTTCTATTTAGGTTTCTACTTTTAATCATTGCGTACCGAATAATTAGTATTAAAATATTGTATTAATGATTGCGATTAATAGTAACTACGAGAACAAGTCCCCCTTTTACATGCGAAACATTTATTAGCGAACTTCGGTGACTTTGAGCGTATCTATCTATCTATCTATCTATCTATCTATCTATCTATCTATCTATCTATCTATCTATCTATCTATCTATCTATCTATCTATCTATCTATCTATCTATCTATCTATCTATCTATCTATCTATCTATCTATCCGCCTACGACTTTGTGCTCTCCTGGTCGTATCCTTAATGGGATTTATACCAAAATTGGTGTGGCATAACATGACTGTATGACGAACATGAATGACTGGTCATATTATGAAAATCTTGACTAACTTTCGATGCAAAGTATGATTTACACGCCATGGTCATAGTGTTCCTGAGGCCGTCTTCTTAACTTGATATACACAAAAATTGGCGCGATGCGAGAGAGAGAGAGAGAGAGAGAGCGAAATTTATTAGAAGGCCGAGAGGTCGGCCTGAGCTTGTGCGCTCTGGCCTGCTACTCAGCACAGGGGAAAAGGGAAAGGGAAGAAAAGGGTGATGATGATGATGGGGACAGGAAGAGGTGATGCGTATGTACATTGACCACGTCACACCCAGTGGTCTTCTTAAAGTCTACTGTCAAGTCCGACATTTCTGCATGACCAATATAAATGACAGGTGGTAATTTGGAAATCATGAACTGCATTTCATTTACAACATGATTTACATGCCACGCTCATGGCACGCTCGCGGCCGTTTCGCTAGCTTGATATGCAGCAAATGTGGTATTGAGTGACGTGATTGTATGACGAGCATAAATGACAAGGGGTAATATGGAAATCACGACATGTCATGTGCGACATGACTTTCATGCCACGCTGATGGCACTCTCATGGCCGTCGAGCTAGGTTGATATAAACCAAATTTGGTAGAGCGTGGCGTGACTGTATGACGCACTAAATGGCAATTCGTAATACGGAAATCATGACATGTCATGTGCGACATGACTTGCATGCCACGCTCATGGCACGCTCGCGGCCGTTTCGCTAGCTTGATATACACAAAATTTGGTATTGCGTGATGTGACTGTATGAGGAACATAAATCATAAGTGGTAATATGGAAATCATGACATGCCATGTGCTACATGACTTGCATGCCACGCTCATGGCACTCTCGTGGCCGTTTCAATAGGCTGATTTACATCAAATTTGGTATTGAGTGACGTGATTGTATGGCGAGCATAAAAGATAAGTGCTAATATGGAAATCATGACATGTCATGTACAATATGACTTGCATGCCACGCTCATGGCACTCTCTTGGCCGTTTCGTTAGCTTGATTTACACCAAATTTGGAATCGCTTGGCGTGACTGTAAGAGGAACATAAATGATAAGTGGTAATATGGAAATCATGATATGTCATGTGCAACAAGACTTGCATGCCACGCTCATGGCGCGCTCACGGCGATTTCGCTAACTTGATATACACCAAAATTGGCATTGCGAGACGTGACTGTATAGCGAACATAAGTGACAGGTGTTAACATGAAAATCTTGGCATGCATGTCATCTACAATGCCATTTACCCGTCCTGCACCTGCAGGACGGGTCATTGTCACGCTCGGCTCGCTAGCTTGATATACACCAAAATTGGTATGGCGTGACGTGACTGTAAGACGAAGATAAATGACAGGTCCTAACATGTAAATTATGACATGCATATTATGTACAGCATGATTTGCTCCTTGCTGGCTGCTTCGCATTACATCGATTCCCACGGCGCGTGGGATCTGCCAGTTTTTTTTTTTAGGATTACTCCATTAATTGGAATAAGGGTTCAAAGTGACTGAGTGAGAGAGTGAGTGAGTAAGTGAATGAAAGAGGGAGCAAGTGAGTGAGTGAGTGGGGGAGTGAGTGTGGCAGTGAGTGAATGAGGCAGCAAATGCGACAACAGTTGCCGGGTATGTTATGCATTAACATGCCGCGCCATGCTCAATTTTCATTTCGTTATTGCTTGCGCCGCCACACTTTTTAGGGGCTTCACAAAAGCGCCTTTGATGTCTAACACTTTGCTCTCACAGTGTTCTTGGTCGACGGGGTGGTATCGTCCTGTAGGAGTGGTAAGTGAAATAATGCATTGGTAAGTGAAATAATGCATCATTACCGTGGACTCCACGATTAGCTCCTGCAATGCGTCATTGCTGTGCATCCGCCCCATTTGGCGCGTTTCCAATAGGAGAAGTGCAATTATTTCGAAGCCTGAACACACCGCGGGGTGGCGACTTTAGCCCAAGCATAGGCCTCGGTCATAGCATCCCGCCACACCAAACATACTTCTGCGACGCGCGCCTGCCTCGCCTGGCTGTAACACCGCGTTCCTCACTTACGCTCGCCCAGAAAAAATCGCAGCCGGGTTACAGGGGAGACATGATGCGCGTTGCGTTTCTTCTTGTCGGGCCGTGGCATTCGACAAATGTTTAACATGTTGCGGGATGACCACCTTAGCCAAAGTTCTGCGTTGAAGCAGCGACGCTCTTCTGGCTGTCACATCACTTAGTCTGATAACGCTCTCACTGCTGACTTCAACACCTACCACAAGCGTTTGTTTAATCATTGATCATGAACGTTAGTAATGGGGATAAAGATGCAGCACCAAGCGTCAACGTGGGTACATCCACGTTAAACGGTACTATAGCTGGTAAACACCATTAGACAATGCGCAACTCTCCTATATATATATACAGTAAACATTCAACTACTTCTGTAAGGACGCGTTTTACTTTCGTCTTATACCGATTCATGTGACAGATGGATCAGCCATGTTTTTTTGTTTTTTGCTAAGCGAGACTTTACGTACGTAAGGTGGGACTTCAAATTGTTTCCAGTGGAAGCGTTCTACTGGCAAACCAGTAGTGCCTTGTGGCCTCTCAATCTTCTGAAGTAGAGATCCTGCCACAGCGTAAAAAATCTTAGGGATACCAGCAGCTTCCAGCCTTTCTAACTGCTTGTGTAAGCTGGTCTTCATGATTTGCGGGCAACTTTTATTCAATGCATTTAAAAAACAGTTTGAAAAAGAGTTTGAACAGTTTGAACGCCGCCATTTAATGAACGCATGGGCTTCTATGGAAGCATTCTTTCTTTCTTCCTTTATTTGTTTCCATTGGTAACTAGTAGTATCTTCGCTACCAGTTACATTTGCCGTGGTAAATATTTGTCTCCGTTCTTTGTCTGTGTCGTCATTCGTTTCGAGCTGAAACCATTCAGCATGCTTAAAATTATTTGAAGAAAAAGGTGAAGAAAAAATTGCTGACATTGCAAGTCAGCGCTGATCAGAGTCTGTGTGTTGTCCGCTACGAGCTTCCTTGCAGCGGCATTTAGTCGAAGGGGTGTAGGGTTCTCATCCTTCTTGACTAACCACGACCGCGAGATGGTGCAAAGTTCTCGCTGATGAGTTAGCGCCGTTGCTAATCGCGTGCTTCGTACTGCGCGCATCGCGAGTCGCTGCGACGATGTCCTGAGAGGCTCTCTGGCAGTCACTTCCCCAGAACCATGTGCGGAAAAAGGACGACGAGCGGGACCGTCGGACCGTCAGGCTCACTTGCAGTGAGGCAAACATTTTTGAACGGCGAAGGTGCTTTTAGTCGACCCTTCGCCGGCCCCAACGGTGGAACGCTAGTCAAGCGGCCTTGCGATGTGGTGAGACTGAGGCTCACCAGCCCCAGTCTCACCACAGTTGCATGAGGGGGAAAGCAGCGTCGTGCCGAGAGAGGTCTAACAAAAAAGGGGGCAAAGCAGTGCCTTGTCGATGGATGCGAGAGTGAAGCTTGGTGGAAACCAATAGAAGGCGCGCCAAGAGGGGCGAGTGTAAGACTCGGCGGTAAGGATGAGCCACTAAAGACGTTCCAAGATGGGCAAAGCTGAGGCTCAGTGGAAAGGACAAAGCAATGAGAGGCGTGCGAAGAGGGAAGATGGTGAGGTTCGGCTGAAAGTGCGTCAGAGCCACGGTGTAAGATATATATTCTTTACATAAGGACAATCCTGAGACGTGATTGACCGAATAAAGTAAAGAGGTCTACCGGTGGTACGAAGCAACTTCAAGAAAAAACGCATCGTCGTAGCAACCGCTTTTACGTGATAGATCGGAATTTCTAAGTCAGCGAACCTGGCTATGGCAGGCTAGCAAATAATGCTGGAAACGCATGCCGCGTATGAGCAATGTTACAACTCTAAAATTCTTACAAAAGAGTTGCAAAACATAGAAACATTTAGAAAGGACTTCAAGTGCAAAATAATACAGAGCTGAGCTAGTTGGTTGGTACAAGGCATGCAAACACGGACACAAGAGTGTAGTCACAGCAAAAAAATGCGTTTGTGGTCCCTTGTGATATCTTTTGTGTCTGTGTTTGCACGCGCAGTCTTGATAAGAACATACAAAGGCAATAGCCTGAGGAAGGCAGGCGTCAGCTTCGTTGTTTCGACGGCTTTCATTGAATTCGGCTAACTGAATTTCGTTCACGAACACACAACTACGATTTCGGCTCTAGATTGTTGTTTCATTATCTCGAATACGCGTATATAGAATGCAAATGTCGTCTTGACACACTTAAGATGGCTACCACTGAAAGCGACGTAAATTCTTGTCAAGGCGTCTGATCAAATAATATTGCTCCGCAGGCTTCACATATCGGGCGAAACCAACTTCTGTAGATTTTTTTTGCGTGACGTTGTTATGATGGTGGCAAATAGAGCCGCCACGTTATAGACTGAATTCTTTGTTGGGCGAACTTGAGGATGCCTAGCCGGTACCACTGACAGTGCAACGACTCTGTAAAAGAGCTTGTTGCTGGGCTAGTTGGTGGAACATTTCAAAAAATATTTAAAGCACTAACACATGGCCCATTCACATACTCCACCCCCCCCACACACACACACAGAGTCAGACACCAAACAGGTACAGCGGTAGCGTGTGTTTGGTGCTCTAATTATTTCTTAAGTGCAACGATGCCTAAGGGCACAATCGTTAGCCGTCGAAAATCTGACCGACGGGCGACACGTGTCGAGCATTTGTGCGCGAGCAGTCGTTCACATTCCAGAGCAATTAACGCTAGTGACACACGTTGACGTATGTACACCACTATGCGAAGCATCAGATTGCAGACAATAATGCATCGCTATAGAATCGGTGATTGTACACGAGGAAGCTTGACTACGTGAAAATCACATCTCGCGCTGAGCGATATAACAGCTAACAGACGTTAGTCAGTGAAAAAAAGTTCGATGGAAAGCCTAAAGAAAAGTACCTTATGTAAATGCAACGCCCCATCACCTCCCGCCAAATTAAAAGGGTGATTGGCATTGTACAATACCTTGAGGAAGGAATGCTATAGGACCTGAGACAGGTTCTATAGCCTTCAGTCACGAATTAAGATGCGCATCTGCAAATGCG
>JALIZH010002673.1:0-18404 GCA_030522465.1 Rhipicephalus appendiculatus
AAACGTGTGCAGTGATAACTGGTTCAAGTCGCTTTGTAAACGAACATAGCTATGCCTCCGTGCTGTCAGGTAAGCCGTATATGGGGAAGCAGGGATTGCGGGTCGACTGAGAGGCAATGAGGCTAATAAGACTGAAATTTAATTCTGAATTAACCACAGGGAGCTAGTTCCGGTAGTAAACAATTCTTTGTAGTTACGCAGGTAGTACATAATGAAACTTATTTAAGGTGATTAAATTTGTAGTCGCGTAAAGTGCTGAACATATCTCTTCTGATACAGACTCTTTTGTCTGTAATTATACCAACTAGTGCCGATTAATTTGTGGGAAGTTTGTCTAGGACCAAAAGAGAACAACTATAGGTCTGCTAGGAAAAAATTGAAGGACACTTTGTACATTCCAAAGTGTGTTCGGCGAAAGCGTGTGGCCATTCCACTCATTATGCCATGTCTTTTTTTCTTTTACACTCTCAGTGAGATAACACACAAACCGAATGGGTGCGTGTTTTCTGCTTTAATTTTTTACCGCCAAATCGCAGCGAGACGCGAGACTCATCTTCCTCCGTTCGCATGCGTTAGTATTTTCTCGCGCTTTGCGCACCGTGCAAACGCCATCCGCGTTCCAGCTCTTAAATTGACGGACCCTTTGTAAATTGGAAAGTCTATTCCGTGAACACCTGGGTCCATTGAGACGGCGTCGGTCAGAATGACTGCAAACTCTGGGCACAGCGACGCGCTACGCAAGCAAAGCGCGAGCGCTATAGAGTCCGACGCGACCGGCGTCGGTCTGCGCATCCCGGCGGCCACCTGGCTCCGTGCCAGAGCTCGAATGGACGGACGGACGGACATGGACGGACGGACGGACGGACGGACGGACGGACAGACGGACGGACGGACGGACGGACGGACGGACGGACGGACAGACGGACGGACGGACGGACGGACAGACGGACGGACGGACGGACGGACGGACGGACAGACAGACAGACAGACAGACAGACAGACAGACAGACAGACAGACAGACAGACAGACGGACGGACAGACGGGCGGACAGACGGACGGACGGACGCCGGACGGACGTCGGACGGACACCGGACGGACGTGAGCATGAGATATTAAAGGCTTTCGCCTTAAAGATTACACCATCTCCCGCTAAAGGAAACCATGTGTAGATGCGAAGCAGCGGGCGCTAACGCTTACACTGGCGGCGGCGTTGACGCTGGCGCTCATCGCAGCGTTGCACAGGAGAGAAACCTGGGGGGGCGCAAAGCACGCAGTGATGGACCGGTGTTTCCTACTGGAACATCCCAATCGCTGCTAATGGGCAATGAGAGACAGAAGACTCGCACTGGACACAGAGACCCGCAGTCCGCTTTTAGTTAACGCGCACGCTGCGAATTTTTTATCGTTCGACAACGCACACGAGAAATCTCCCACCGGCACTACTTTGCAGGTCAAGATCCAGTGCCATATATACGGGGTGGCCAGTGAACGGTTGTGCAGCGCGAGCAGTCGGTTTTTTCAACCAAGAAACTCGCTAGCAGACGCTGCCTGCGTCAGCGTCGTGAGGAGAGAGAGGTGGGAGCGTAGGAGAGGGGAAGACGCGCATGCGTAGTGGGGGTGTGGACGCCGCGGAGAGGGATGCCTAGAGGAGAGAGGGGGGGAGCGTAGGAGGGGAGAGAGGGGAGGGGACGCGCATGCGCAATGAGGGTATGGCCTCCGCGGGGAGGAATGCAGAGGAGAGAGGGGTGGAGAGGAGGTTTTTTTATTTTTATTTTTTTTTAATGGGTTGGCGCATGCGCAGTGGGGGGTGTGGACGGACGGACGGACGGACGCCGGACGGACACCGGACGGACGTGAGCATGAGACATTAAAGGCTTTCGTCTTAATGCGAGTGCAATAGGAATTTTTTTTCGGGTGGGGGGGGGTCAACCATACTTTATGTATGTTCGTGCGTGCGTTTGTATGTGTGCGTGTATATTGCCACGCGTGTTATTTTGATGTCGCGTGTTTAAACCGACAAAGACTGTGAGCAATGCTCGGCGCAGATCGCGCCTGAGTGTTCGAGAAGCTTCACGTTTGTTGTAGATCGTTCTGTTAACATTTCGCACAGCACCCGAACACTCAAGATTATTCCCGAGCTAGCGCGACGAGCCAGTGATAAGGCTAGAAAGTTCGACGCTCGATTTATAAAAAGCCGGCGCGTTCCAACTATGATCAGTTGATCGACGGCCGACGCTCTGTTCGCCGCCATCAGTGCAGTGTGTATTGCTGTAATGTGACTTTCTGTTTACCGGCCACAAGTTCGCGGCCAAATAAACAGTTTCATTTTTGGACCTACCGACTTCTGCCTTCGTCGACGTCACGACCACGTGACAATATATACTCAAGCGAAATTGACCAATTTCGGGGGGTTTGAACCCCCCAAAAGCCCGGAACGTGTGAAGCCTATTGAAAAAACAACAAGAAACACCGTTTTCAGTGTCTCTCAGTGCCTTTCAGTGTCCTTTAAGGCACTGAAAATACAGTGCAGTGCGTCCCAGCGTCTTACGGTTCACTAAGCGGCATTGGGAACACTGTACAGTACGGCCCAGTGTCTTAAAGTGCACTGGCCAGGCACTGCAGACCATTGGCCTAGCCAGGGGGGGGGGGGAGGTGTCAATCTCCCCCTCTTCCCTGGAGCAGTGCGATAAAGTGGGACTGGCGACCGTGCCAATGAAACGGCTCGCTGCGCTTCCAGGTTTGCTCTTCTCATCGAGGTCGCCGAGAAATCTAATAGGGGATGAACGGATGGATGCTACGAGCGTCCCCTTTATTTGAAATATAGAGCGCCACCCGTAGATAACCCCCTCCGGCGCCGTCCGCGGAATAACGCAACCATGTCGCATCAGCATACCGGCTGATAGTTGCTGCTTTTTATTTGCCGTCGTTCTGAGATGCATTTGCACTGCTACGTGACGCTGTGCACGCAACGAGGGTGTCGTGGCAATACCGGGAACGAGGTAGGACGTTTTTTTAACGAAATATATGGGTTACTTGAGTGATGAGGAATGTACCGTCACCGTCGAGGAACTCGTTCTGTCAACGAGATTGGAATAGCGTTTGTTCGGAAGTGTAGTTGGCGCACGTAAAAGCGCTGTTTAGCCCTTTTTTTGTCATACTGTCGATCTTCTGAGTCGTCTTCCCTGCGGCGAAAGCTAGGCTTAGCAAATGGCCAGTGATAGATAATCGATATGCGTTTTTTTAACAGGGGGAACGACGCACATGCGCGAAAAAACTTGAAGAGTCCTTTTTGTCGCTGTAAACAAGACTCTGTCATGCGTCCGTGTTTGAAGAAGCATTATTTCTTTCTAATTTCTTCCCCTTAGCTCAGCAATCAAGTACAGCGATGGCGTAGCGGTAGAGTGACAGCCTCTCATGCAAAATGTCCGTGGTTCGAATCCTGATGCCGCACAATTCCAAAGTCCACGTGATGGTGGAATTGCATAGATGCCTGGGGTGCGGCCTCACCGGGGAGCACATGCGGTAATGCACTCCTTCACCAGAGAAGGATTGGCCACCCTGGTGCAGATTTGGCCACTGCAATCAAGGCCAAGGTGTTTCGTAGTGGTGGTCTGTCGCTCCTTTTCTTCCCTCGCCAATAAGCTAAAGCCGCATAACCATAAGGGTGACGGAACATGCGTTCTGTGAGCAATTTAAGAAAACATTCCCTCCATTTTTTTTATATACCGGTTGTCCCGCTTCCGGGGTGCCCTTGTGACTCAACTCCGCGTCACTGTCCCTTTGTACAGAGGCAACGCCCTCAGGCGCCACGCGGCGAATTTTTTTCACTCGCGAATAAAATTCAGCCCACTCTCTGCTCTCAAGCTGTCAACACGCGTATTTCTCGCCTGTACTATAAACCAAGCTCTCGACACGATTAAGGACACCTCATGTGTATATCCACGAGTTCTCGTATTACGCGTTACACATTTCCTTCATACACCTAAAAGTCTTAATTAACTTTCCTTCTTGTGCGCATCCTCTACTTCTTCCTCGTGTTTCTCCTCTTACACATTTGGTCCAAGTACACCAATCTATTAAAGTTTGGCGTGCATTATGCGTCGTTATCTCAACACAATATCGGCGGCTGTCAAAAATGCACAAGATGTTTTAACTGTGCTTTAACATGCGTGTTTTAGGCAAGGGGTCAATGGGTGCCTGAGTCTAGATGGTATTTCTCTAGCTTTGAACTTGGCCCTTTCACTGGTCACTTAAGCTGGGAGGCTGACTTCACCTCCTACTCCTGTGGAAGTACCGCGAATGGAAAGCTTCACTTTAACCATTTCAGGCCCAGTGATTCCATTTGGAATCGCCAATTTTGTACGTAAGTTAACAACCGCCTGGTAAAGAAAATGGGCCGTTCTTCTTCTAGAACTCATATTAAATGCGAAGTATTTCTTTGCGTACTGCACGCGCTTTGAGCGTTTCTATCTATCTATCTATCTATCTATCTATCTATCTATCTATCTATCTGCTCTATCTATCTATCTATCTACCCTGCCTACGCCTGGGTGCTCTCGTGATCACCTCTTTAACTTGAGGTCGACCAAAGTTAGTATGAGAGGGTAAGAGGATTTTACGAATATGTCTGGCTGGTCGTGACTTGAATAACGTCAAAATCCAGTCGCGTACGTCGTCAAACTCATTTTTCCAGACACGTGTTGCTCATACCCGTAATTCACGGGCCGCGGTATGCGGGTATGAGCCACAGGTGTTTGACAATTTATATCTACCCTGGAACGGCGAGGCCCAACATTGCTCGTTTGAATGCGAGAGCGTTAAGAAAAACTGACATCGGCGGCGTTGACCCGACGAATGCAAAGAATAGAAATCAGAGCCCAGCAGGAATCGAACCCAAGCATTCTGCGTGGCAATCAACTATTCTACCACAGAGCCACGTCCGGTCTCGAAACTGCTTTGGAAAAAGACCCTCTATGCAGGCGTAATGTTGGTAAAACGTCAATTGTAATTGCAGTGCTGGCTATCTGACTTTAAAAAAAGACTTTACATATGTACTCCTATGATGAAGGAGTCATGTGAGGTTAACGTGAATTGTATACAAAAGCGCCATCCACTGTAGTTAGTTTACGTAGTACTCTCCAGGACTACCATCCTCGCAAACACAAGCACTACATATCAGCTTAGAGCTTCCGCTTCTGGTATTGGTAATACCCATGTTGCGGTTGGCATCGTTACGCATGCACCTGTAAACAACTGGTTACATAGAACATATGTGATTGATCAACATATATCTGTGCGTACAAGATTTGTACATATCTTTAGCGTCGTTCCTAACGTTTCGCTCAATAAAAGATTACAACCCAGTCACCTTACCACCGCATGCTTCGCATAGCATCGATTCCCATGGTACTGCGATCTGCCTAATTTTTTAGCATCTACTCTAATTATGCTGCCAACCTGATACATACACGAAAGTGAGGCCACGGGTGAGCGAAGAAAGTACAGAAGCGGTCGCGCTGTTCCCGCAATTCGCTGAGGCATCATTTTCTCTCACCGTGCAGAAGCTAGTAGGGCATTTATTAAATAAAGCATTCTGCGTGACAATCAAGTATGCTACCACAGAGCCACGCCAGGTCTCGAAAATGCTTTGTAAAACGACCCTATGCAGGCATAATGTTGGTGAAACGTCAATTGTGGTTTCAGTGCTGGCTATCTAATTTTGTAAACATTACATATCTACTCCTACATACAGGCGTCACATCGGGTTAACGTCAATTTATACTTAAGGGCCATCCACGGTAGTTGGTCTACGTAGCACTATCCAGGGCTACCATCCTCGCGAGCACAAGCGCTACATATCAGCTTACCGCTTCTGGTGTTGGTAATACCCATGTTGCTGTTGGCATCGTTACGCATGCACCTGTAAACAACTGGTTATATAAAACATATGCGATTGTTCAACATATATCTGTGCGTACAACATTTGTACGTATCTTTAGCGTCATTTCGTAACGTTTCACTCAATAAAAAGTTACACCACATTCACCTTTCCTCCGCATGCTTCACATAGCATCGATTCCCGTGGTAGTGGGATCTGCCGATTTTTTTAATTCTGTGTGGAAAATTTTATTTCTGGTTATCATGCTATCACATCGAAATAATTTTCTAAGTAAGAAATCAATAAAATTAATAAAAATGTTATGAAATAATAATTAGCTGATAAATTAACTCGGTCACTCTGGAATGAAATGTGCGAGCAGATTTTTTCTTTTTTTTTTTGTCGACTACCATAATCATGCACACCCCATATTGTAAAAACCGGTTGCTTACACTGAAAAGAAATAATTTGGGCATGAAAGGGTTAATCTTGAATACTCAAGCACTGCAGTAGAGGTCCCTGCTTGTTCTTGTGCTGATTTGCTTGTACAGGTTTGTCCAGGCGACGGCGTATTCGCCATCGAAGTCACCGAAGGCGCCAGTATGTTAGATAGATGCCCGTTAGTTAGATGTAAGTGTTGTTGCTGTTAAAACAAGGCGTTTAGGAGCAGCACTCGTTTATAAAACAGAAGAGCAGCCACGACAAGTTAAGTGGTAATGGCGGAACCAGCTTATGCACCGAGCCAACCAAACGTCGTCTTCTTCCCCCGTCTGAGTGGTACCCTCTGCCTTTCTGAGAAGCGCTCATCTTCTTCACTACATTTTCTTCCCCTCCGGAAAAAAGCCATCCTGGCGACTTAGGGGCAGGAAACGACACAGGGATCGTAATATGGTTTTAGGCGGTCTATATGAACAGTCTCACGTCCACGACGTCGTTGATCAGAGGACTGCTCAAGCGGCTCCACTACGTAATTGACGGGTGATGTTTGTTTTACCACACGGTAAGGGCCGTGATACTTAGACAGAAGTTTCGTTGAGAGGCCAGGGCTGGTTGAAGGGATCCAAAGCCAGACAAGGTCATCCGGGGTATAAGAAGCCGGAGGCTTTGGGCTATCGTGATGGTGTTTCTGGCGCTGCTGATCAGCAGTAGTGAGGGAGCGGGCAAGCTGGCGACACTCTTCCGCGTATTTAGCAGCTTGTGACACCGTCGTCGACTCAGCAACATCCGGGCGGTAAGGAAGGATGGTGTCTAGTGTGCAAGAGGGCTCACGTCCGTAAAGGAGGAAGTATGGAGAGAATCCGGTGGTTGTCTGGACAGCAGTGTTATGCGCGTACGTCACAAAAGTGAGAACACGGTCCCAGTTGGAGTGATCGGAAGCGACGTACATCGAGAGCATGTCCCCCAATGTTCGGTTGAATGGTTTGGTGATGCCGTTTGTTTGAGGATGATACGCGGTGGTGGTGCGATGAATGACTTGGCATTCCTTGAGAAGCGACTCGATTGCGTCCGACAAAAACACGCGGCCTCGGTCGCTGAGCAGCTCGCGTGGAGCACCATGACGTAGAATGATTCGATGTAATATGAAACAACCGACGTCGCTTGCCGATGCAGAAGGCAATGGTGCAGTTTCTGCGTAGCGCGTAAGATGATCGATGGCGACGATTATCCAGCGATTTCCAGCAGGTGTAATCGGAAGAGGTCCATACAGATCAATACCAACACGGTCGAAGGGTCGGGCAGGACAAGGTAAGGGCTGTAGTGGAGCTGGAGAACGGGGAATGGGATCCTTCCGGCGCTGGCAAGCGATACAGGAACGGACGTAGCGGCGAACGAAGCGATACATGCCACGCCAGTAGTAGCGCTGGGACAGGCGAGTGTAAGTTTTTAACACTCCAGCATGCGCGCAATGTGGTTCGGCGTGAAAGGAGGCGCATATGTCCGAGCGGAGATGTCTGGGAATAACCAGGAGCCATCGGCGTCCTTCGGACAAATAATTTCGTCGGTATAGCAAACCGTCCCGGATAACGAAGTGCGGTACTTGACGGCGCATACCTCTAGGGATGTGCTGGGAGAGGCTGACTCAACCAGTTCAGAAGCGAAGCAACCCAGGGATCTTTCCGTTGCTCCAGAAGCATATCGCTGACACAAAGTGCAGACACGTCGTTGGTAGGCGAAGACGGCGACTGGTCACCAGGTTGTAGGGGCGATCGGGACAGAGCATCTGCGTCGGAATGTCTTCTTCCGGATCGGTAAATTACGTGAATATCGTACTCCTGAAGCCCTAAGTGCCCAACGGGCGAGCCGGCCGGAGGGATCTTTTAAAGAGGAAAGCCAACATAATGCATGGTGGTCTGTAACCACGCTAAATGGGCGCCCGTAAAGATAGGGTCGAAACTTTCCTATTGCCCATATAATGGCTAGGCACTCTTTTTCGGTGACTGAATAGTTGGCTTCCGCTTTTGTGAGCGCACGGCTGGCGTAAGAGACGACGTACTCATCAAATCCAGGTTTACGCTGGGCGAGAACAGCACCGAGACCAACCCCGCTCGCATCCGTGTGGATTTCTGTCGGGGCAAGCGGATCAAAATGGCGCAGGATTGGGGGTGATGTAAGAAGGCGGCGCAGTGTGGCGAATACATCATCACATGCCGATG
The DNA here is from genome assembly GCA_030522465.1 of Rhipicephalus appendiculatus. NCBI lineage: Eukaryota > Metazoa > Arthropoda > Arachnida > Ixodida > Ixodidae > Rhipicephalus > Rhipicephalus appendiculatus. The sequence continues at coordinate 8,534 of JALIZH010002673.1, forward strand.
ACCATCCAGAAAGGTCGCGGTTGCCGCGGAGAAGGTCAGTCAAGGGCGATATGATGGAGGCAAAGTTTCGAATAAAACGACGAAAATATGAACATAGGCCGAGGAAGCTTCGTAGTTCTTTTATGGTCTTCGGCTTAGGGAACTCGGTCACGGCACGAAGTTTTGTCGGATCCGGAAGAACGCCATCTCTAGAGACGACATGGCCCAAAATTAGAAGTTGTCGAGCGCCAAAGCAGCACTTCTTTATGTTGAGCTGTAGACCGGCGGAACTGAGGCACGTGAGCACTGTCTCCAGGCGCTGAAGATGAGTTGAAAAGTCGCTAGCAAATATTACGATATCGTCTAAATAGCAGAGGCATGTCTGCCATTTCAGGCCACGGAGGATGTTGTCGATCATGCTCTCGAAAGTGGCAGGCGCATTGCATAGCCCGAATGGCATGACGTTAAATTCGTATAGGCCATCGGGGGTAACGAAAGCTGTTTTGGGGCGATCAGCTTCAGCCATCGGAACCTGCCAATAACCGGAGCGCAGGTCTAGTGACGAGAAGAACTCCGCTCCTTGTAAGCAGTCAAGGGCATCATCTATGCGAGGTAGTGGGTACACATCTTTGCGTGTGATCTTGTTCAACCGGCGGTAGTCGACGCAAAACCTTATTGAGCCATTCTTTTTATTGCGATAGCAATTATATGGACACTCGCGGCTGGTTTTCGCCGTCGGCGTCGGCGTCATTTGCCGTATATGTATATGTATATATATAATCGGCCCCGCCCGTGGTTCGTGAGCGTGAAAAGACGCGAGGGGGGGGGTCCCTCGAGCGACCTTCGATTTTACGAGTGGGGGGCGCGCGCGTTTATCTCCCCTTCTCGGCGGCCGAAAGCGGGCGGGGGGGGGGGGGGGGCGACGTTCGATTTTACGAGCGCGGGCGCGGGCGCGCGCGTTATCTCCCCCTTCTCGGCGGCCGGAAGCGGGGGGGCCGGTGTACCCTTCTACGTGCTGCGCTCTCAACGCGAAGAGAATTCTCTTAAACAAGCGTTTTCTAGAGTTGCGTGAGATCGGATCCAAAAAGAGTTAGCTGCCAGCCTCACTTCGTATAACATTACAATTTTTGGCTATCGCATTCATTGCTTCACCCTTGCGGTGAAACTGTGACTTTTTTTTCTTTACTAGAACAACCGGGGAGGCCCACGGGCTGTTAGAGGGCTCAATAACGCCGCGCTTCGCGCTTCAGCATGTCGTCAACTTGTTCCGCGATGATACGACGCTCAGATGCCGACACACGATATGGGCGCTGACGTAAAGGGAGCGTGAAGGCCAGTGTCGATTTGGTGAGACACTGTGGAAGCACGGCCCAAAGTTGGTTGCTGGTGGTCGAAGCTGGCACGGAAGCGCTCAAGGAGGGCGATGATGTCGGCGCGCTGCTGGGCCGTAAGATTGCTGTCGATGCACCTCGAAAGTGCGTCGGTGAATGATGATTGAGACGGTAACGCGGAGCAATCAACAGCGTCAATCTGAAGCGGAGTCGAGTGGTCAGGAACGGCATATGCACAAAGGAATCAACGTGATCGGCAAGGCCTAGCCACTCTCCGCGCAGTAATTTGGACGGCGAGGGAAACGGATTCAAAACATAAACTGCACTTGATCCATCGTGAACAGTCAGAACGGCGAAAGGAATGAGGAAGCACTTGCGGCGAACGGCGGTTTCAGAAGGCGTAAAAAGAACAGTTGAGCCACTAGAGACTTCGCAGGAAAGCGGTACTAGCACAGATGAGAAAGGGGGTATCGGTGTGTCGGCGGCAACACAAAGTTTTGCAGGTGTAGTCGGCGAGTCGAGAGCAGCAGAGTCGCATAACGGCGAGAACTCGACTTCGGCTCGAGCACAGTCGATTACAGCATGGTGAGTACTGAGAAAGTCCCAGCCCAGTATAATGTCGTGGGAACACTTCGGCAGCACTACAAACTCGACGGCATAAATATTGTCTGCAATAACGACGCGTGCCGTGCACGCAGCGAAAGGGCGAATTCGTTGCTCACTCGCAGTGCTCAAAACAAAGTCGTGAAGAGGCGTTGTTACTTTTTTCAGTCTGCGGCAAAGCTTCTCAGTCATTACAGACACTGCGGCGCCAGTGTCGACCAGTGCTAAAACAGGTATACCTTCAACGGAGACAGCAACGACATTAGACGGCGAAAAACAAGGTCTTGTAGAGTTCGAAAGCTGCGCAGTTCTTGCCTCCGGAACTGCGCCTCCTAGTTTTCCTCAGGGACAGGGCGAGGGCGTCGTAGCATAGGGGAAAGAGAACGGCGCTGAGGTGAAGGCGACTGGCGTCGGTTGAAGGTCCGGCGAGGCGAAAATGTGTCCATAGCAGCAGGCGGGCCAGATGAAGCAGTCTGAGGTCTCGGTTGGAAATCGTAAGTGTTGGGCCGAACGTCGTCACGCAGGAGAAACTCACGCCGTCGGCAAAACAGTGCTACGTGACCCGCAAAACCACAGGCGAAGCATATGGGGCGGTTGTCCCGAGTGCGCCATGGGTTTTGAAGGCGTGGTGTTGGTCGGGGAGAACGGACGGGCAGCCTGGTGCACAGGTTCAGGCGGTGCAACAAAGGGGCGCACGGGGACGTAGGAGTTCGCGACAGGCAGCCGTCGGGGTGCGGTCAGTGCGTCGGCATACGTCAGTGGAGCAGCCACAGGTGGTACGCGGGCTGCGGGTAACACCTCGGACACTTGTTCCTGGACGACTCGCTGTATCGATGGCGGCAAAGTAGATGGGGCGCCCTCAAAGGCATAAGGCACAAGGGACAGCTGGCGCGCGACTTCTTCGCGTACAAACTGCTTGATCTCCAGAAGCAAAGCCGAATGGTCTTCCGCAGTGCCAGCCGACGTTAAAGCGGAGATCGTTGCACATGACGCACTGGCGCGACGAGTAGTGTCACGCTGTTTCCAGAGCTCGTCATAGCTTTGACAAAGTTGGATGACGTCCGCTACCGTTTGCGCGCTCTTGGCGACGAGCATCTGAAATGCGTCGTCATTCACACCTTTTAAGATGTGTTTGATTTTCTCGGCTTCCGTCATGGCCGGGTTGACACGCCGACAAAGATCGACCACGTCTTCGATATAACTGGTGTAATTTTCCCCATTCTGCTGAGCTCGAGCGTGCAAACGCTGTTCGGCACGTAGCTTGCGAAGTGCTGGACGGCCAAACAAATCCGCGAACGCCGTTCGGAAGGCCGACCAGGTGGGAAGGTCCCTCTCGTGATTACGATACCACAGACTGGCGACGTCGGTCAAATAAAATTGGACCACTGTAAGCTTGTGTGCATCGTCCCATCGGTTGTGCTTGCTTACCCGGTCGTATTCGTCGAGCCAATCTTCCACGTCCTTGTCGTCGGTCCCACTGAAGGTAGGCGGGTCGCGTTGCCGAATGGGGCCGGAACAGACAGGAGCCGGAGTCGATGGAGCTGAGGTGGCCGCCTGCTGATCTTCGTCCGTGGACATAGTTGCAGCTGGAGGCAACGTACGGTTCCGAAGTTCCAGGATTATGGAATACCCAGCACCTCCACCAATTAAAACAAGGCGTTTAGGAGCAGCACTCGTTTATAAAACAGAAGAGCAGCCACGACAAGTTAAGTGGTAATGGCGGAACCAGCTTATGCACCGAGCCAACCAAACGTCGTCTTCTTCCCCGTCTGAGTGGTACCCTCTGCCTTTCTGAGAAGCGCTCATCTTCTTCACTACACTGTGGGAATTGCCGGTGAAGACGAGGTGTATTACCAAAAAGCAGGGGTCTCAAACACGCGGCCTGTGCACGTTTCGCTAGCGGCCCGCGGCTCCCCAAGGAATAAAATATTAAGACTTTGCTAAATGCTACTCGCAATATTTGCTCGCCTATTGTGATTAATAACGCTTTGTTCAGGTACGCTATAGAGATGGGACTGGCCTCAAGCATCTTCTTTCGTGAGGCACTTTATGCGATCACCATTTGCTGAAACATAACCACGGAACAAAATATCAATATCTCACAATCGACGTCCAGATATCGCTCTTTCTGGAGACCAGTATCGATATGTGTCTTGAATACCGACGCAACAGCACCTTCAGAAATTATACATATGTGAGATAAGCGACAGCGTTAGGTGCCATTTTAACGCGATAGCGTTAAAGAGCTCGTTTCGCAGAAATTCCGGCGTCGGCGTCGTTGGTTGCGAGCGAAAAATCATCATCTTGTCCGTGACCGAAAAATCGAGAAAGACGCAAATAAAATAAATAATAAAAATTTTCGGGTCCGAGTAAGGATCGAACCCGGGTCGCCTGCGTGGCAAGCAGGTGTTCTACCACACAGCCATGCCTCTGCTTCGAAATACTGTGAAAATAACTTCCTCTGCTTGGAAATGCAGTGAAAATAACTTTCATGCTTCGCAAACGCAAGCGTCCTTAAATAGGCGTCGCAATATAACATGTCATATCCCAGGAATATTGCGTGGTACAAGCGTACATTGTCATCGGGCGTCAGAATATGTGACTATCATAACGATTTTATAGTTCAAAGCCAGCCACCCATTACAAACGGCACACACCTTACTGCGCGTATTCCCTTAACACCACGTAGTGGGTGCATAGCAAGTTCGAAAACATTTCCCACATTTGCCGCGCATAATTGTTCCTGGTTTAAAGCATGCTACCCATTACATAGTATGCATTAAGTGATTGAAGGGACAGGATATCGCTATCGCGTTCAACTCTTAAAGGCGAAGATTACGGGTCCCCCAATTTTTTTCACCCCCCCCCTCCCGCGCTCGCTTCAACCCTGTTCACTGTCCCAGCACCTGCGGAACAAAATTTCGCGACTGCGGCCCACTAGCTGAGGTGACTTTGATACCCCTGCCATAGAGCGTTGAGGGACACGGGTTCAGTTCCCGGCTACGGTGGTCGAGTTTCAATGGGGCCTAAACGCAAGAACTACCGTGTATTTAGATTGAAGTACAGGTTAAATGACTCCAGATGGTTAAAGCTAGTCAAGAGTCTCCCGCTACTGCTTGCTTTATAACCATATCGCGGTTTCAGCACCTCGAGCCCTGCATAATTTCCCTTTATGGAGGGCTCGAGGTGGTGTCCGCTGCGAAGCGCTTTGACGACTTTAGGAAACATCCACCTCCATGAAGATGATATGTGTTATGAGCCGGATAATAGAATATCGACAGAAGTTTGTCAGACGGTTGGCGAGAATGACAGCTTGAAATCGTGATCCTCGTTTCCTTCCAACTGTCCTCTGCTTCATCACTTGGACGAATTTGTAACGTTAAGGTTGCGACTTGCTGAAGACAGGCCAGGAAGCATAATTGCAATGCCTTTTGCGTGCACGTGGGCGCCTTGTCTACGTAACAATTGTTTCTTCATTCATTCAACAATAAATGCGTCCCCGCAGTACACGTAGCACCCATGCCGACCCATTTTCAAGCCCACATTTTCGTAACGGGTGCCAGTATGCGTAAATCCAACTCACTCTTTCGCTCGCGGCAGCTGGTAATGGTGACCTTACCGGAGGCCTTAACCCCAATATACAGCAGCCTCACTGCTCCTTCGTTGTACATGACGCCGCAGAGTTAAAACACTGCGCGCTGTTACAGCGCCAAGCCGGAGAACTCAGTGTAACGTAGTGCTTAATGTAAGATACACTGTATAGAGCAGCTCTCTCGCTGGGTCCACTATTTCGTACATGTGCATGGGGAGTCTGACTTCGGGAGTCAGTTGGAGAAGCGGTCATCTTACCTGGAAGGTTTAGCATGCAGGGTAAGTTGAAATCCTTGAACTTAGAAGGGGAATGTCCAATATGACATCTCAGATATCTGGACTTATTTCTGCTGGTAGCCGCAAGAACTGTAAAACGGTGTCCCGGCCAGGATTGCCTGAATGAAAAGGAACACTAGAAAAGGTTCTTTGTCTATACGAGATGCATGTGGCGGCGCCATTGGTGGTATCCACCGACACGCACAACGCTGTAGTCCGTCTTGCGCTCAATTCTCTCGATATTATTTGTGCTAGACAAGCGTCAAAATAATATTTTCAGTATTAAAAACACAGAGGGACACTCTTGTTTATCTTCCAAGCACTTCCGGTCGAGTACTTACTTCCGGTCATCGGAACATTCAGACAAAGTCTTCCAAAAAATTAAAGCTGCTATGAAATTGATGCTTCTGTTTCAAGTTATATGGGATATATTTGATATCGGCGCGTAAGTTGACGTTAGATAAGGGTCAATGCATTGTCAGGATCACTAATGGAAACTAATTGATTGAGTTCACTGGAGGCGCAGACGGTGTTCTTGTGAACGGCTGGGATCATAGCGGCACCTGGCGGTGCAGATCTCAACAACGCGCTTCTCTGTGCACGGCCTCTGTGATCCGCTTCGGCAGCGCTACATATTATAACAGTAAGTTAACCCAAGGAACGTAGGCGTGCGCGGGGTTCCCCCTTCAGGGGGGGGGGGGGGGGGAGGTTCATCGCAGCGCCCCCCTCCCTATAATGTCAATGTATGGGGCTGACTTCGCGCCCCCCCTCTCGCCGCCCCCCCCTCCCCGCCTGTGCGTACGCCTATGCCAAGGAATACATCAGGGCAGACGAACGCCGACGTGCGAGTGCGACTACCAGACACCTTAATCAAGGATCAGCGTCGCCTCCCATTTTCATACTACCTGTACCCTCTTTTAAATGCGAAGCATCTTATGCTCGGGGCTTTGTCCGTCCCTCCCTCCCGCTTTTGGTCACTTTCATGAAGTAGGGAAGCACCCACTACGCGAACCCGAACACTGTAGTACAATAAGGCCGTCAACCACCACCACAGTCACCATAGTCATGGCCGAGAGCACAGAGTGGATGCTTAGCAATGGCTAGGCAGGTGGTAAATGCAAGCAAAGAATAACACGCACTACCGGTGGTGTCAGTCGCCCACGTTGACTTGATTTCTTGATCTTGCTTGCATGTGCTTGCGGGGGCTTTGTCGGTCCCTCCTTCCCGCATCCCACAGCGTTTTCGCGCGTCCCCTCCCCCTCTCTCTCCTCTCCTACGCCCCCCCCGTTCTCTCCTCTAGGAATCCTCTACTCTACGGAGCGGCGCGCACGACAGGTGGTGCGAGAGCTGCATACTCCGCTGGGGGCGCCACGGTAATTCCGCGGTATGAAAATGACAGAGCGCGCGTCCCTCATTCTCTCTCCTGTACAGTGCCGCGATGAGCGCCCGGGCCGCTGCCGCGAAACGGGAGCGGCGACGTTTCTCCCGCTCAAGCTAACCATCTCCCTGCTGCTTCGCATCCACACATGGTTCCCTTTAGCGGGAGATGGGGAAGTTTCTTTAAAGCACCCGGAACAGAGCAACCAAGAACATGCCGGTATTACTCGGTGAAGAAGAGAAAGACAAGGCGGTTATCGGCAGCTGCCACGAGCGTGCGTTCCTGCCCTCGTGCTCCATGCGCCGGCACAGCCCCGACTGCCATTCGCTGCCTGAATCTTGCGATGCACGGTCGTGCTCGAGCTCCGTGTCCTAGTGCTCGCGGTCAAGTCGTTCCACGACGCCTGCCATCGAAATCTGGCTGCCAGTACCAACGCCACCGAAGCCCTCGCCTGCGCTCCATCGAAGTCCCGACCGCCAGGACCGAGACATGCCAACCGTCCCTGCTCCAACGCGCCACAGGGCGAGGAGGAAGAGGAAGAAGTCCGAGTCGAAGTCTTCGTCGTCGGGTCGCAGCAAGAGCAGCCGAGGTTCCGACACTTCGCCTCCGGCGGCTTCGTCATCCAGCACGCGGGCAAACCTTCCAGAACTCTTCGCCCTTCTCGGGATGCAACAGGAAGCTGATCAAGATGAGCGTCAGCGCAACGATTCTGAAGACTGCTGTGTCCCGGCCTCGAGGTGGACCTCTGACGACGACTTCGGGGAGAAGGCCAAGTGACAAACGCGAAGCCCGGCTGCGCCACCATCATCGGGCAGCAGCGTTGGGTCGAGCTTCGAGGCACATCGGCATCCCTGGTAGACCGGTGGCGCGGACTTAGGTCCGTAGGCGAGGATGGGGACCTGCGCGGCTTCGTCGTCTTAGTGCGCACGGAAGACGACGACGAAGACGTCGAGGACGAGGTTAGACGTCCAGGTCGTCTACGACAGGTTCTGGCGACACCGGACTGCAAGTTCGCGGTCGGTGTCCGACGGTGTACCAGCTGGTGTGGGGCCTTTCATCTGGCGGCGGTTCTTGAGAGACCGTCGCGGATGAAGAGGCCAAGCTACAGCTGCTTCCCCGCCACTGCGCGTTGGATAGGACATTTTTGTATATAGATTTCGTTCCCTAAGCGAATAAAGTTAGCGTTATTTGTCTATCGCATGTACCATTTCTTGAGGTCAGCAAACCGGCAACTGCTAAATCTATCGCACAGTTGTCGAGTGACCATGAAAACGTTGCAGTACTTCAGTAACATATTTTGGCAAGCTAGCTGGTAGTTCGTAGGTTTAACAGCGCAAACGTAAGACGTAGGTCAGTGCTGCTTCAACTCTGAAGTTACCTCTCTGTCCGGTCTCTTCTTGGCTTCTTGTTAAAGTTTGTGCCCTAGCACTTATGAACGTATGGTAGCTTAGCGACTGAGACGCTTCACGGCCAAACTCGCAGCACGCGCTTGAGCACGCGAGTTCCTATTCCCGGCTAAGACGGCCGCATTTTGTTAGACGCGCGAAATTCTAAAACACCTGTGTACTTAAATTTAGGTGCGTGTTAAAGAACTTAACGTTCCGCATGTGACGTGGTTTATTGACGCTGGACTTCAGGGAAAGTCGAGAAACGTCAAGGGTTGAGCGGCGGACGTGAAGCAGCCAAAATTTGGGCAAGCGCGCGCTCGAGACCAGTGCTACTACTGACACAGTGAGGCTTGCTGCCCTGCTCGTGTGCTTCGTCGTCGTGTTCTCTTCACTACACGCATTCTATACCACGAGGAGGGGCGTCAACATAAGTAATATTGCGTCGCAGAAGGGTATAGAATCGCACCAGGCGTCACACCGTGTCAACTGCACAACGAGTAGGATGCCCACTCATTGCAAATCGCTCGGGCATAATCAATCATTAGCTTCACCCCCTGGCTACGTCACTGTTAATGGGCACGTAAAAACTTTACTTGCAGCAGGCAATTTAGGATCGTGTTTTTCTTGTCCTCTGTGTCCCCGTCGAATCTGCGCTACTACACCATATGTTAAAATGAATTTAGGATAGTTTGATACGGCCAATGTTACGCGCGCACGCATTCCTTTCCTTACGCCACGGTTGAGGCACCGACAGAGAAGCGAAGCCAAGCTAGCGGTTAAGAAGGCGATGCCAGCGAGGCCAGATCGCCGGGTCGCGTTCTACTCTGGAAGGCGAAGCTCAAGCGTCCTACAAGGTTTTTTTTTTTTTTTTTTTTTTTTTTTTTTTTTTGGCAGTCTTCAGCGAGTCGGTGGCAACCTGTATCGTGTAATGCGTGGACTTGACGCCGTTAGGTTCCAGTTCAGAGCCCGAAATTCGAAGGCTCTGCTCCGTTGCTGCTCTTTGAAAAACATCACTACTGTGTGTTTGTATGTGTACTAATACACGCAACGTGAGCTCGATACCAAGCATGCTTTGAGGGGGCTCAAAGAAGGACCTTCTTATGTGAAACGCCGTTGCTCGGTATTCGTCCGCGAAACGGCGTTACCGAACACCCGTCCACGCGCCATGCTTACTCTCACAACACGTCGCGTTGATCAACGATGTCGACGACGTCGCACAAGAAGCGACAGGCTTCTCGTAAAGTCACGCAACGTTGACTTTGGAGGGAGTCTACTCTGCAAGTGCCGCAGTATCTTGCTATCTGTGTAACGAATGAAATGACGTG
>JALIZH010002674.1:0-72305 GCA_030522465.1 Rhipicephalus appendiculatus
CCCACCGCTGCACACCATAAATCAATAAATCAATCCCATAAATCAATCTTTCAAAGTCAGGCAGCAGCACGGAGCCACATCCCCACCTCCTTCTTAACTCGCACGCACGCGCAGACACAGAAACCAGAACCTAAACAATAAGTTTAGTTGTTCATTACGCCGCCAGGGCACAGCTAGATGTCGAAAAGGTAGCGTTCGGAAAACGACGCGCTCTGCCCGCGCAGTGATCGACAGCAAAAGGAACGTACGCGGAAAAACAAACACAACGAGAAAGAAAGAAAACAAAAACAAAACAAAAACAAGAAACACGAACGCTAAAGGAAGGGGAGGGCCAAGGTCGACGGAATGCCCGAGCGCGACGTTGGCGCGACAGGAGATCCCTTCCGCAGCCGCCCCCCACCCCCCTTCTCTCTCGCCTCTGCCGATCGTCGGGCGAGCGTAGAAAGAAATGCGATGCGCTCGATTTCAGGACATCACGTACGCCGAGACGGGGAAGACGGACGTGATGAGACGTGCCCGAGGCAGTTTTTGTTATTTCCCGTTTTGTACGAAAAGCGGAATGCACGCAAACCGCACAATTTGGGAAAAAACTTTAAAAAAAAAATCCCTTCGCAGCGGGCGCGGCAACGTATGCATACGCCACGCAACAGGATAGCGGCCGCCGCCATCGTGGTTCCAACAGTTGCACGAACAATCTCTCGCGCCTTTTGCTGCGTCACGATGTTTCACACTGTCATAATAATATTGAAGACGATGCGTTCCCGGCTCTCTTCCATCCACTTTCTGTAAGCGGATATCATTGACGTAGCCAGGACGGGGGGGACGTCTCATATCGCTAAATATTTTGATGTCATCATGACGTCATGTGACGACATCATGACATGACATCGTCGATTGGTCAAAGGGGGCTGATCACGGAGGCCATGCAAAACCAGGGTAGACGTGGAAAGCTTGCAACACCCTCCCCCCGAAAATTTTCAATTTCGCATGCGCACACATACAAACACGCGCGCGAACGTACATAAAGGGTGGCCACCAATAGCATAATATAATTTGCGGGGTTTTACGTGCCAAAACCACTGTATGAATACGAGGCACGCCGTAGTGCAGGGCTCCGGAATTTTCGGCCATGCGGAGTTCTTTAATGTGCACTTAAATCTAAGTACAGACGGAATCAGACTTGCCTAGGGCTGCCGTTTTCTGCAGAAATATGCAAAGACCTTCGCCGCAATGATACCAAACATGGTCATACCGCATGCCAGGCTCTTGTGCTATAATTCAAGCACGAACAGAAGCTTGTAGCTATCGTGAGGTAGAAGCTGCGGCCAACAACAGTGTCGACAGCTACGCACTCCGCTGCTCTAGACAAGTGTGATTCTATCCGTACACTGCCCTCTAGCATCGAAAAATGCGACCGCCGCGGCCTGTATCGAACCCGCGACCTTCGGGTGAGTAGAAGATAATCAGAGAACGATAAACAACGTGCGTAAACTGTTTCATCGCAGCCAGCGGCTGGCATGTATCCGCGCGCGCTCCTGTGCCTACACCGAGCGAAGGAAGAGATAGAGATGCGAGTTCAGATCAAAAGAAGCCGACAAGTGAAAGCGAAAAGCTTTATCGGATGGGTTGCGCACCGCGTATATCTAATCGTGTTATCGTCGCGGCTATCACGGAATATCGAGCCCCCCCCCCCCCCTTTTTTTTTTGTCGCAAGTCTCTGCCCACTCGAGGCGACAAGTCGACGGCGTCGTCTTCCGCCTCGCTTGAGAAAAACGAGTTCACCGGGACACGACGCCACTGTTGACGAGCACGACAGTGTCGCCGGCTAAAGTCCCTAGAAAAACTAAAGTAGCGCCATACGTGTCAATGCGCAGGCTCCTCTCCCCTATGCTTGGCAGTGCAAGCGCCATCTTGTCCGTTCTCTGTGCATACCCTCTCCCGTGCGCCGGGAGAGGGTGCCTGTGAGAGGGATGCCTTTCGCCTGCTTTCGGCAGTTTCCTGGCGGACACCATAGAGGCGCTGCTGCAGCTTCTGGGAGAGGAGGCAGAGGCGAAGGGGCGCGGTTGGCGCTACTTTGTTTATCTAGGGACTTTATCGCCGGCCGTTCATCCGCGCCGCCAATACACCTTTTCACAAACGACTCCCCGGACGCCGCCATAGTCCTTTTTGGGCTGCGCAAATTGGCGTGACCCCCCAAAAATGCACTGCCGAGGCTGTGACGTCAGCTTTTGTACTCCCGCGAGCAGCCCAACATGGCGGCGTTTTTTCTCTCCTGTGAAAATGTCTATACTATGAAGGCTAAAGCCTCATGAAACGCGAAAAACGACCGCGTACCCCGTCGGCGGCGTGAACAGGAGTAGTGCATCATCACGTGATGCGAAAGCCTTCCTTAGTGACGCCATCCCGTGATGATGATTTTTTGAGGCCATCACGTGATGAGAAGCAACAGTTATGTCCTGCCCTGTGTTTCTATTACGCTTCTGCTTAGCCGTTCACTTAGTTGAAGAAAAAGGAATGACTCTATATATAAAGTTTTGATCCAAGGGAAATATTATTGTCATGACGGTCGCACAGACTGCCATCAGTCATTTTCTATGACCCAGCCAGGTTTTTAAAAAAATTCCATGACAATTCCAGGTTTTCCAGGCCGGTAGACATCCCGAGAAATCTTACAATGCCTTCGATCCCGGAGGCAATGCAAAAACTACGTTAGCAGCAGAAAGCTTTCGGAAGGGGGCGCGGGAGGTTAAATACATCCACTTGGAATGAAAAGAAGGTGGCTTTCGCCTTCGAGTGGATTTTAGAACACTGCATCCTGTAACTGGGTCCGATGGCGATATCCGACCGATGGTACATGTCGAGCTCAAGTAGAGGCATTCGGGCACATTACACAGCCCGTAAAACGAAAGTGCTAAGGACAGGCCCGTAGCCAGAAAATTTTTTCGGGAAGCCCACCTGTTGAAAACCACCTATTTTCTTCATTTACTCTGTAAAACATCTCCATCCGTCCGAATTTCGGGGGGGGGGGGGGGGGTGCCCTAGGCCCCCCCCATCCTGGCTACGGGCCTGGCTAAGGACATCTCAGTCGAAATCGAGAAGAAATGGGCATCGACAGGACACGTAGCGAGACGGCAAATAACCGCTGGTCATTAGGAGCATTAGAATGGAAGGGAGAAATGATTTCACCCCTGCGCATGGGCGTCGGCAGGGGGGTGCAAAAGGGGCACTTTCCACTCCCCCCTCCCTCCCTCAAGCCACACCAGCACTTGCCCCCCACCCAAGCTACACCAGTGGTCCCCCCCTCAGCCGCGATGCAACACGGGTTTGCACCCCCCCAAAACAAATTCCTGCCGATACTCATGCCCCTGCGTAAGCAAACGACTCTTCCAATTGAATGCCTGAGTGGGAGCATAAGTACCACTCATGCTTTTGCCCCACTTCTGCAAAAAGAAAATACAGGCGGCGATGACACCTCAATATTCGCCACACCAAGACGCAAGAGGTCATGGATTTTTTTTTTGACGGCGTCGGCTGGGACCTAGAATTTTCCTTTACGGCAATAATGAACTTAACTGTGGCCTAATAACGGAGCCACAGAATTTATCCGGCAAATTTCAGCCCAATTTGCAGGAGCCGAATGTGGCCAGAACACGAAAAAGAAGGGACCTTGAAATCACCGACGACACAATGACGGCCAGGTGGTCGCGTTTTGGCGCGGTATTTAATAAAGAAAACCGCAATCTTCCTTCAGCGTATGACCGCGAAGTTGTCGAAGAACACCAACATATTTGTCCAAGAATCACCCAATCTCCGAAGGCTGATTTATTTAATTTGCGGCATCTGTCAGGGTAGCCCGCTTATTACGAACCCTCGGATAACACGACCTCCCCTCCCTTGCTTGATCGCAATCTTAAACAGCGGACTCGACTCTTCACACAACCACGGATGCGCGTACAACAGCTGTCTTCGCTCGAGTTCACGGCCTCCTAAAAAAAAACGACAAATTGAATGTCTAATGGGCGCCAGCTGTTACAGGTTCAGATTGCCACCGATAAATATACGCGCATTTAACTCTTCTGTTGTTTTTTGACAACAGGAGGCGGCGGCTAGCTGCATCCGCTGGCGGCCGCACCGTGTGCAACTGATGGCCCACGGACGGAAGAGGGCATGGATTATTTTTGACGTAGCTCCGCAAACGGAATGATCGATGGAACCAGGGTGGCGAACTCTTGATCTCCAGTGACTTTCGTGCGTGCGTGCGTGTGTGAGTAAGAGAGTGAGAGAGAAATCACATGCAGCCACGAGATAAGCGGCAAAAGCAGAAGCAGCAGCAGCAAACAGGGCGGCGGCGGCGTCCGGCAGATTGCGTAATAAGCCAAGACAATCCATCCGGCGCCGTTTGTCGACCCTCCCGGCTCGCAAGGCCTCTCCCTTCAAGAGCGTGCGAGCGGACCGGCAGTGCAACAACCAACAGGACCGCGATGAAAGAAAAAAAAAAAGAGGGCAGCGGACTAGTTTCTTCTGTTTTACTGCTTTCTCCAGCACATCCTCTTTCTCGGCCCCCCGCGGCTTAGGCCGGAAAAGACAGGTCGCCTGCCCGGTCGGTCGTCCCCGCGGACTGACCAATCGAGAGGTTTTTCTCAACGCCGGAGGTTCACTGGAGTACGTTCACGCGACGGCGAAGTCGGGGGGCCAATCGACGCGGTCGCCTCGCAAGACGATGCGCCACCACCGCAACCACATGCGAACTGTGTATACAGGTCGGCGTGCCACTTGCTGTGGAAGCAGCAACAAAAGAAGGGAATTTTGAGCGCTCTTTTCTTTGATTGACAGACACAATCTTAATGGAAACCAAGCCAAGGAAGGTGTAGGGGACGTCAATTGTACTGTTTTAACTGTGCTGTAATTATGATATAAATGTGAAGAAAGTAAAGTGGGCGAAAAGGCCACTTGCCGCCGGCAGGGACCGAACCTGCAACCTTCGGACAACGCGCCCGATGCTCTACCAATGGAGCTACGGCGGCGGTCACCCTCTCGTCCTTGACCGCTCGTTAAAAAGATCACGTGCTACGTGCCGCCATCTGGCTAAAAGAAAGAGTGTTCCACACTCGCCGTCATGGCTACGAGCGGCGCTAAGACTCCCAGGTTTGCATGCACATAAATTCGCGATAAAGTGGATGAGATGACGACCGACACCGCAGCTCAATTGGTAAGAGCATCGGGGGCGTTGTCCGAAGGTTGCAGGTTCGGTCCCAGCCATCGGCAACTTGTCTTTTCGTCCTCTTTAATTTCTTGACATTTATACCGTAATTAGTACAATACACTTAAAGCAAGTCCAATTAACGTCCCCTATAGACTATTTTACGGACGTGTTTGACTGCCGCCATATTGGGCCTGTTAACCTTTGTCTTTTGCATCCGAAACTAAACGAACAGTGTTACGGTAGATGCATACGCATGAAAACAGTTGGGTTGGTGCATACGACGTTTAATGGCCTTATTATAATTCACGTCGCGATGTACAAACACAAGGAAACATCGGCTTCACAGCCCAAGATGGTGGCGCCCAGATGTCTGACAGAAAATAGTCAATACCATCCCAGGCTTCACGATCTGTCGGTTTTCATTACTGCCGTGGAAGCGGCTCTCAGCAGCACGCCGGCTGGCAGCCAGGCAGGCAGGCAGCGCGTAAGGGGGGGATCGCGTGCTTTCACCAGTTCAAGGTCGAGAGGTGCAACGGCCCCGAAATTCGCTATCAAAATAACCGGTAAGGGAGAGCTGCTTCGGAAGGAGGGGGGCACCCAGGTCGCAGCGGCGGCGGACGAAACAAAAATAAAAGAGAACGAGACGTCCGACCGAGGGAGGCAGGGAGGGCGAGCCCCGTACACGAGTGGGAATCGCGGAAGCAAGGGGGGTTACGTAGTGCCCTTACAAAGAAACAACACAAGGTATACGGCGAAAAAACTTGCCACCCGGAATACACAACTAAACAGGCGCGTCCCGCGCGCAAGAACTGGTCGGTCGGTCGGCGCGATGCAAGAACGCAAGGCGTGGTGGTGGCGGCGCGGCGGCGTCCCTCGGGCAAAAACGAACGGACCTCCGAGAAAAAAGAACTTTTTCCCGAGGAGCGCGCCCGTTTCGCTACAATATTTACCAGAGCATGGCCTCCGAGATTAGCCGGCTAATCACGGAGGCCATGACTAGAGGGAACTGTGGCGCTGCAATCGTTCAGCCGCACTAGGCGCACTATTCTGTACCGAGGGGGGATTTAACGATAGTGGAGTGGAAGCTATCGCGACGCATTAGCGGCCAAGGTGAAGCCACGGTTTGGCACCTGGTTTATATCAGAAACATGGTTTCTCTTTTCGGGTGGTGCGCGCTTAGAGCTACAGTGTTTTTTGCTGTGTTAAGTGGACACTAAAGTGAAATATATGGGGTTTTACGTCTCAAAACCACGATATGATTATGAGGGACGCCGTAGTGGAGGGCTGCGGAAATTTTGACCATCTGGTGTTCTTTAACGTGCACTGACATCGCACAGTACACGGGCCTCTACCACTTCGCCTCCATCGAAATGTGACCGCCGCGGCCGGGATCGAACCCGCGACCTTTGGGGTGAATTGAATTGGTCAACCTAAAAGGACCAAGCGGTGAAGTTCAACTTTTGAATTTCAGCTTGCGACAAAGCGCATGCAGGCCACAAGGAGCCGAAAAAAACGAAGTTTAGGCGAATTCATCAACTACATACGGGAGGGGACTTTTCCCTCGAGGATCTCGCTTTTCGTTAGACACAACCTAATGGATACCACAGACAATTAAGCAGGGAAAAGCATAGCGGTCACTAATTGTTGTCACGTAACTGTAGTGTCGTAATGACGACATACATCGAAACTAATTAAAATGTGAACGGAAAATCACCCTTTCCGTCGGTGCGATGCCACCGACGGAAAGGGTGATATTTCGTCCACCTTAATTATTTCAATTAGCGTCATTATTACCATAGGCGTGCGCACGGGGGGGGGGGGGGGGGCAGTGGGGGGCAAGAAAGGGGGGCGCGCAAAGCCACCCCCATACATCGACATAATAGGTAGGAGGGGGCCAGGCCCCTAGACCGGAATTTTTTTCGGGGGGCCCCCACTTGCTGAAGGCCTTGAAAAACACCCATTTTTATTATATGTCCTCCGTAAAACACCCCCCCTCCATCCGAATTTCGGGGTGGCTAGCCCCCCCCCCCCTGGCTACGGGCCTAAAGGGCGATAGGGGGGGGGGGGCGCAAAGTCAGCCCCATACATTGACATAATAGGGAGGAGGAGCGCTGAGACGAACCTTCGCCCCCCCCCTACCCCCCCTGAAGGGGAACCCTGCGCACGCTGATGATTATTACTACAGTACAGTTAAATGACAATTAATGACCACTATGTTCTCCCTGGCCTGCCTTCCCCTGGAATCATTTGGTCATGTACCACCAATCATTCCATGCTGGCAGAAGGTAGTACGCGTGCCTGGAATACATTCTAGGCACTGCACTGAAGGAAGCGTCCCGCGCCGAGCGCCAGATTTGCCTCTAGTGCAATATTGCGAAAACCACAGGTCCCACGCCGCCCGAGAATGCCATCGGAAAAAAAAAAAAAAAAAAAAAAGAAAAGAAAAAAAAACAGGATCTGTTATTTCGACGGCGCGAGCGTGCGTCGTGGGACGCGTACAAAAAAGAGACAAAACGTTCGCGTAACCAACCAGTTATAAAACGATTTTTTTTCTTTTCGTCGTCGTCACCGCCACTAGCAACAACATCGGCGGTAACCAAAAGCGACGATCGCGCAAGGTCGACTTCCTGGCGCCCGGTAAAAGAAAAAAAAAGAAAGAAAGAAAGAAAAAAACGACGCCACGCTGCGAGTCGCCCCCTTACCCGCCCGTCTTAATAGCGTATGCGAACGGCTTGGTTGATAGTTTACGCGCTGCAAGGGGACAGCGGCGACTTCCTTGATCGAGCAGTAACGCGGCTCGCACTGCGAGCCCCTGGGGAGCCATGCCAAGAACAACGGCAGTTTCTCGAGTTGGAAGGCGTTGTCGTAACCTTCGGCTCGAGAATGTATCCGCGCCAGCCAGCTCAACGGGCACAATACCACTGGGTAGTTTAGTTTCTTCAACACTTTCGCGTGAAATGCTAAAAGAGGTTATACACGCAAAAGAAAAAATGAAAAAAAAAAAAAAAACAATACCAAATTTGGTGTATATCAAGCTAGCGAAACGGCCGCGAGCGTGTCGTGAGCGTAGCATGCAAGTCGTGTTGCACATGACATGTCATGATTTCCATATTACCACTTGGCATTTATGTTCGTCATAGTCATGTCACGCAATACCAAATTTGGTATATATCAAGCTAGCGAAACGGCCGTCAGCGGATCATGAGCGTGGCATGTAAATCATGTTGTACATGACATGCATATTACCGTGTCACTTATGTTGGTCATTCACAAATGTCTCATCGTAACAATTTTTGGGTATATCAAGGTAAGAAAACGGCCTTAGGTGCACTACAGCCATGGCGTGTAAATGATACTTTTCATGACTAGTTAGCCATGATTTTCATGATATGACCAGTCATTCATGTTCGTCATACAGTCATGTTACGCCATACCAATTTTGGTATAAATCCCATTAACGATACGGCCAGGAGAGCTCAAAGTCGTAGGCGGCTAGATAGATAGATAGATACGCTCCAAACTCGCCGAAGTTCGCTAAGAAATGCTCCGCATTTAAAAACTATAATTCGACAACTCTATAATAATAATAATAATAATATCTGGGGTTTAACGTCCCAAAAAACCACGATATGATTATGAGAAACACCGTAGTGGAGGGCTCCGGAAATTTCGACCATCTGGTGTTCTTTAACGTGCACTGAGATCGCACAGTATATGGGCCTAATTGCGCCTCCATCGACATGCGACCGGGGTCGAACCCGCGACCTTCGGGTCAGCAGCCGAGCACCCTAACCGCTATACCACCGCGGCGGACTATTCGACAACTCTAGTGCCGATTTCGGCAGCATCGATTCATTATGAAAAGATAAAATAAAGACCAAAGTATCAATCGTTCGAATTTCGCGCCGAAACTCCGGCGCCCTGACGTCGCGTGACGTCACGTATTTCAGTCCTTGTTCTCGTACTTTGGTCACATTGGCTCAACAAACTTTCCTTAAACTTGTAGTTTAACTGCTTCAACGCTGTCGTGTGAAATGCTAAAAGAGGTTAGACGAGCACAAAAAAAAAAAAATATATCCTTCGAAGACTCTGTTGTTGATTTCGCCATGATCTATTGATCACGAAAAGCTGCCTTCTTTTCAGTCCTTTCTTGTATTTCGGTCACATTGGCTCAACAAACTTTCCTAAACCATTGCAAGGTCACGGCTGTGGCTTTCACGTACGCCACTGACACAATTCATACTTACCGATAAATAGTAATGCAGGCCCTCACGTACACCATCAAAAACCTATGACGTCACGGCGAGTTAGTGCGGAAACATCCCGGCCGTGTCGCTACTAGGGGTGTGCGAATGTTCGAAAATTTCGAATAATGAGTCGAATAGCGCTGTATTCGATTCGGCACTCGAATCGAATAGCACATATTCGAAATACCGAATATTTTTCGAATAATGAGCACTGACGGGAGAACCCCCAAAACAACGAAACTTTGGAACGGCTAAAGGTCATTCTTCTTTTAATCCTTAAAGTGATCTGCACGCAGCCCAAGCTTTTACGAGACTACCGACACTATATTGATTGCTGGATGAACGTGTTTCTTCTGAAAACACAACTCTTGCTCACATTTTACTACGCTTAAGCTGTATTGCATTAATCAGCTCCTGTCTTCATGTTGTAATGCCACTGAAGGCGGGAACTACGACTGCTTGCAGTTTCATGACTAACAACAGATGGCAGTGTTGCCTTTGCGTAAATTGTTCTTGCAGATGTATATTTAAACGCCGATTGTTACATGCTTTCGGTGCGCAGGCCATGTTGTGATGACAGGTTGATGTGCTTCATTACATCTTTAGCTGTATCCGCGGTGTTTGGTTGAAAATTGTTTAGTTTTTCATCGTTACCAGAGAGCGCGCACTGACTATGGGGACAAAGAGAGAAGAACACGTCACAAGCGCTCACTTTCAACTAAAGTTTCATGAAGGAAAACGGAAGAAAATCCACATACAGAGCATAACACAAGGTGCGTGGCATATGCCCAGGCAGGTGCGCAGACGCATTGAGTCGAACTCTAGCACAAGTCCAGCATGCACCGTTAACGACACCTACAGACACGTTCCTTGCGCCTCGGGAGTCGTGTACAGCATCCCGTTCTCGTGTGGCAGCGTTTATGTTGACCAGAGGGGCAGATGTCTGAATCTGCGCCTTAATGAACACAGGAACGCAGTTAAAGGTCTTGCGTTTTCCACCCACTTAGGCGTGCATTCCAGGGACTGTGGGTGCTCCGCGGATTTCATAGGCACCGCGGTGTTCAGTCACTTGGACAAGATTACGAGAGATTTGTGAGGCGTTCCATATCTAAAAAGAAGGTCACATGTGTGAGCCAGACGTCACTGGCACTAATAGATAAAATATACTCTCTGGGCCGCACCACCTAACGCCTTGCAAGTTTCAGAAGATATGTTTTATCACCTCGCCATGTTGTCAGGCTAAGTTTTCAAGTAATGTGTGACTTATACTGTTCATTTATGTTTTCTGCGCAGTGATGCACGCGTGGTACTCTGTATGTGATTTTCTTCAGTTTTTCTTCATTAAACTTTAGTTGAAAGCGAACGCTTGCGTCGTGTTCTTCTGTTTGTTCCCGTAGTCAGTGCACGCTCTCTGGCAACGATGAATACATACCAACTCGCCCAGCTTTTTGCTTTGTTTAGCTTTTTTGTCCCAATTTCATTAAAAATCACGCGATAAAGTCTCATACTGATAACGTTAGTGAATGCTGTATTTGAACCTACAGTTACAAAATATTACAAAGGCTCTAGTTCCTGCTGTATACGAGCATACCTTACTTTTCGTAATTGCGATATTTTGAGTTGATTAAAACTAACTGTAACGGTCTTTGGTGAAAGTTTGTGAATATTTGTTTCAAATGAAATGTTGCGTTGTTCTAAGACTGTTTTGAAAATGGTCTACTTATGTTTGAAAACTATTCGAACAGTATTCGATTACTAGTCGTATTCAATTCGGTTCCAAAATTCACTATTCGCACACCCCTAGTCGCTACCCGTCTCTTCTGCGCGTTTTATGGCGTGCCAAGCGTCTTCTTGCGGGCTAAGATGACCACCCGTCCCGCGACTCGCAGCACGCTCCTGCATTTGGGACAACTGTCTAGTGTCCCGCAAGAGATTAAAAAATCTTATAAAATTTATGATTATTATTGATGGGCACCACCTTGAGTTCTGCTGTAAATAACCACCAAGTTTGAGGACGTGTTAGCTGCAAGCACTCGAAGCTTAAATGACCACAATAAATACGGTTTCAAGAAAGTAAAACAAGCGGTATCGAGTACTACCCAGGCTCTTAACCAGTAACGTGTGTAAAGTAAGCCACAGCTCTCTTATGAGTCGACATTTATTGAGTTGCCAAATTTTTATGCTGATATTATTTCTGTTTCATGTCGAAGCAGATTACAGTGATGTATAAAATAGTCTTGTTTACACAAATATCTATTGTCAATCCTTTCCCCATCTCTGCTGGTGTGTCCACATTTCGCTCGTATAAAGGCGGTCATGTGGTCAATATGGTGGAAGGGCAATGAACTCATTCAAGAGGAATAAATTTTATCTTTAGTTCACCGCGCAAATACACGCAGCTAGCCAGGGAAAATCACCTAAAAGGTAAATATGTAGAGCGACACCCCATTGAAATTCCCCGCAACAGCTCAGTGCTGACGTCATCGTTTTTTTGAGTGTCTGCTAGGGCCTAGGTCAAAAGGAAAGTTTCACTGTGCCAACACTGCTCAAATACGAGAAAGCACAGCCTAAAAATCTGACATGAAACGCACTTAAAGGAGTACTGACACGAATTTTAAATATTTTCGGTTTGTTGCTCTAAATAAAAACGCGGGTGTCGAGAACCCTAAAAAGAGTGTCGTGGTGCTTTGGAATGCATTGAATATATTTTTAATACCGCCACCTTAACCCTTTCAGTCCCAGTGATCCCAATTGGAATCATAAATTATGTAGGTCAGTCAGCAAGCATCTGGTAAAGATAAAGCGTTGTTCTTCCTCAAGAGCCCGTATTTAGCATCTGCCCTACATGTGGTGTCAACATGGCACACACAATAATGCGACGTCACGTCTGAATGAAGAAATTACAGAAGCAGTTGTGCTGTTTGCGCATTTTGCTGAGGCAGCGTCTTCTTTCAATATGTAGAGATAAGGGCATTTATTTTAGTTCTGTGCCGGAAATTTGAATTTTGGCTATTGGACATTATGCTATCCTGTCTAAATAACATTTTAAGTAATAACTGAAGTAAAAATTGTGGAAATATTATTAAATAATAATTATTTATTAAATTAATTGTCCCATTAATTACTCTTCACTGGAAAGTGTGAGCAAAGATTTTTTTCAGTTTTTTCGGACTACCACGATCATGTGCATCTCGAAATGTAAAAACTAGTTGCTTACATTGAAAATAGTTAATTCGGGGCTGAAAGGGTTAAAAAAGCAATTTCGGTTTCCAGTATCGAGAGGGTGGCTTCGCAGTGGCGTGTCAAGAGAGGTCTGACGTCACGGGAAGACTGCAACTCGCGATATACTAGCAACAGCTGCCTGTTTGCTGTCAGTCACATGTGGTTCACATAAACAACGATTAGTGAATTGTCGTCCAGCTACTCTGACAGTGATTTCTGCGATTTAGGCTGCATACCGGACACAAATTTTGCAAACCCGGTGAACTGCGTTGATTTGTCGTGATAATGTCAATTGCGGTGGGGCTGGCTTGCAGATGCTGGGTGACGAAGTTTAAAATCAAAGTAAAATATTTTGTACGCGTTTTCTGGCTCCGGTGTGTGGAGAGCGATGACAGTGCACACCATGAAAACGAAAGATGTCTCTTTTGTGGTGCTTCAAAATCGTGTCAGTACTCCTTGAAGTAAAGAAAAATGGCACGGCAGGAAATTTTGAAA
Source organism: Rhipicephalus appendiculatus (assembly GCA_030522465.1). Lineage (NCBI taxonomy): Eukaryota > Metazoa > Arthropoda > Arachnida > Ixodida > Ixodidae > Rhipicephalus > Rhipicephalus appendiculatus. The sequence goes on from JALIZH010002674.1 coordinate 13,168, forward strand.
AAAGCAGAGAGAGAGGAAACTGGCTCGCTTGTTCTTCTAATAATGAGCCCTTGATCGTGACATTAACAATATAGCGTTAAATGAAAAACCAATCCACTTATGCTGAAATTATCCCCGCCCCTCCCTTCAACGGCGTGGATTTATTTTTCCCAATTAGAGGAACCAATCCACCCAGCAACAGATATCATACTGCCCGTATCGCATAGGAGCTTTCGTGTAGTTGCGTATAGAATTCAAGAAATCATGGTGGTAATTGGACGCGCAAAACACACAAAATACACAAGAAGAACTAGACAAGACGAGCGCTCACTGCAAACTAAAGTTTCTTTACAGAAACCTACTTCAAGGTTCCTCTAAACCTAATTCACGATTTAAGGGAAAGAAACAAAGAAGCTGAAAAGCCTGACGGTGAAAACATGAGAGTGCTGTGGTGAAAACTCGGAGCTACACTAACGTGATAGAACTTCCGATTAACACAAGTAGCAACAGGCCCACTCGGAATACCAGTAAAACATGGTATGCGAGCTTCACTATGTAAAATTAAAATATCAGAGTGCCCAACAATTACTCTTTGCATCAAGCAAAATGGTTCTGGAGAATGTTAAAAAAGCAGTGACTACCTTATCTACATCAGATATTGCATCAATAAATGAATACCCAAACCACCTAAGCCCCATTAAAAATTTTGGAGGGAAACAGCGCGAAAGACGAAGGACCAGGCAGAGAAGGACACAAACAACAGCGCTGACTTACAACAAATGTTTATTCGTCAACCACGCATTATATACCTGCGCAGTTGAAAACGAAAAGAAGAAACAAAAATGACAAATCGAAGATAAATGAACTATCACCATCATCACCAAAAAGCATGCTCATTGCGCGTGCAATCATTCTGATAGAAAGATAACCTCCTTTTCTGACAAGGCAACCGTTTTCAACTGCGCAGGTATATAATGCGTGGTTGACGAATAAACATTTGTTGTAAGTCAGCGCTGTTGTTTGTGTCCTTCTCTGCCTGGTCCTTCGTCTTTCGCGCTGTTTCCCTCCAATATGTCGTACCAACACGCCCAAGCAACCACTTTAGCTCCATTAAAAATGTTGCCCAGTGCTAAAGTGCAACAAGTAACATACTAGTTTCCACAAATCAGTTTCGGTTTCAATAATATTGAAATGGATGCATCACAGAATTAATTTAGCTTGCCCCATTCCTGCGATTGCTAAAGCCACCGCACGCACGGGCAGCCACAACAAACATGCAAGCCATCCTTGTTTTACTTCAGAACTTCTTTTAGGACGCTCAGCCACTTTTCTGCCACGATAAACGCTATCACAGATATCTTTACTGTTACTAAAAGATGGCAAATAATTTTCCCAGCACTACAACAGACAATGTTGATGACACTTGGGTCAGATTTGAGACAGCTTCAATTGCAAATTAAGATAACTTGAGTGGATTGCAGATTTTCCATAAGTTTGAAAATACGGGTCAGGGTACCCATTTCTGTTAAGGCCCTCCAACATTACGCACATAAGTGAAACTTAAAACGTGGCAAATAAATTTAGGAAGAAACATTGGATGTGCACATTCCCCTATTTGCAGCTATTTCCTTTTGCATTCAAGGTAAATAAAACAGGGGGGTCAAAATTAATCTTCAGTTAATCTTCTGCCCATGCATTGCTTCTAGGCCACTAAAGCACATAATTATATTTGTTTGTAAATGAATTCACCAAGAGCAATTAAAACAGACTTAACTGACATAACTGTAAACTTAAACTATCCCAGATTCACACAACTAATACAATGTAGTTTAAAGCATTGACAGGTTTGCAAGTCCTGCGTATTTATCATTGTTACCAATGTCAGAAGGCAAAATATGTTGTATTCAACAAACAATACCAACACAGGTGCAGGATAAGGAAGCACTGCCTTCCGCTACACTCTATCACTCTCTTATCAACAACTGTCCGCGGGGACCTGACCTCATTGATAACAACGCAGGCCACTCTGACCACTGACAATGTGAGAAAAGGTAGCGTCAAAACACAAGCACTGCTGCCCAGAACAACTACGCTCTGATTGATGCATGTCACTGACCGGACAAACAACAAGACTGGACGCTGAAGTTTTATATGAAATCCTGCCCAGAGTTCTAACGGCCGACATGCTCCTACTTCGATTACCACCAAAAGCTGGACACAGGATGGACCCATAAATGTTAACGTAACCCACGAAAGCATGAAGGTTTATGTGAAACTGCTGACTGCCGAACAAATTATGTGCAGCACATGAAAGTACTGCGAATAAAATTAAATGCACTGAATGTGCCTCTGCCTCTATTTATAACTGTATATGGCTTTACCCACGAGGGAAATACAACCCTGCCAGAAAGGCGACAATTAATAAAGGTAATCAGCATAAAACCACGTTACCAGAGACAAAGAGTGCATTGAACCTTATGTACTTGCTAACCTGAAAACGAACTAACAGGTGAAATGGAATAGCCTGCTTAAAAAAAAAAAGGATGTTTGCACTAAGCGCGTGCATTTAGTGGGATACAAACAGGCGTTATACATGTTCTTCTGATGCAAAGTGCACGTAGCTGCAAACAACGGAAACCACGAAGTAACAACGTTTTCGGATCACAGTGAGTCTTTCAGACTGAACTGTTTCACCTATTTCATGAACTTGTCCGATTTATCTTGCTCAAAAAAGCCCCCCCCCCCCCCCTCCCCCCATCTCATGTTATTTCACAATCGAAAGGGTTCGAAGAGTGACAAGCAGAAACCTTTGTCAGAGACTCGACGAAAGATTTATGAAAAAAATTGTAGAAGAAAACTGAACTTTGTCACCTTCACCAAAAACTCAGCAGAGCTGGAAGGTATGCCGCTGTTTTGACAAACAGCTGATTTTTTTGTGGACCCAACATACATCCTATATGTCTTGCAGCAAAGTAAAAGCCTAATTGCAGCATACTTCAAGATGGTTAAGAAACCTGCGTAGTCTCCATGGCTTCCTCATTCATGCAAGTGTCAGCGACACCAAGACGCAGAAAGCTTCTGTTGTTGCTAATGCTACGATAGCATTAATAGCAAAGAGTACAGGAAAAAAAATGCAGCGGCATGTGTACCGCAAACAGCAAGTGTAAGCCACGTTTCTGGTTAGTCCGTGACACTGACTTTTGAAACAGTAACATTTACACGTGACACGTCGGCGGAGATGGATCACCCGACAGGTGTTTTAAACAACACGCACTTGAAGACGTCATTCTTGTGACTTTCACTGCGACTGCATCAAGAATCTTGTGAAAAAAAAATAAAAAATGCTGCTAGAAATAATTGCTGATCAGGATTTTGCAATGATTCCGCCTTGCTTACAACTAATGGACGTACTGCACCAATAAAATACAGCACATACATTTACAATTTTTTTTAAACTTATAATAGCCACGTGTCCCAAATTTTCTGTACAGGTGCGCAGGCAAATGTCGCCTTAGACGTATCTACCTTTTCATGCATAAAGTCCGAACGGCATTATTCTGCAACTATCACGCACATCAGCGTTCTTCGCAAGAATGGTCCATTTGTTACGTGTTACATAAATGCAACAGAAAAACACGACAGCTTAGCACGGGCACCTTAAATGCGAACGAACGCGACACGTTCAAAACCAAAACAATCGGACGATCAACCATTTCCTGCGCGACACCGAATCGTTGCGCAACAGGACGACGACATCGATGACGTCACAATGAATAAAAAAAAATTGAAGACGTTCGTACTTTCGCTAGGCTCCGACAAGAGGTGTGCGTGACGCTCTCTAAGCTGGGCGGTTTTAACAGGTTCGGCGCTGGCCGCAAGTCTCGCAACTCTCGATCAAACGCGAATCGAATTTTTTCAATGCGCGTTTTGCATCAAACGCTTCGCCGTATGAGGCGCGCCGTCAAATAAAGAAGCATCGAAACAGCGAACATCCATCTGCCGTGCATGGGCAGGTGCGCGCTGGTAGCGACGAAGTCGACGACAAGAACAAAAACAGGTAGCAGGGCCGGCGAGTAGCCGCTAGGCGCAACACTGTATCGTCACAGCCGAAAAGACGGTTCTTTACGATCGGCGACGCAGGTGCAACCGAAGCCCGCCGTAAGCGCTTACACGAAGAGCTACAACCTTCATGCATTGCTCGTCGCAAGCGACGCGTGAAGTCAATCACCTGCCCGAGCCGCGCCGATGTGCGACCACCAACCAAATCCGTGCGCGTCACCACTCGGGCTGCTTGTGCGCTGCACGCAAGTTCACACGCACGCACACACACACACGCGCGCGAGCGCAGGCAAGCAAGCCGCTCCGCACGGATACACGCAACACTAAGCGACCACGACACAATTGTAAATGTGAATCGATGCTTTGGCCGCGCAGACTCACCGAATCGTCTCGACAATTTCAATGGCACCGTCATGCTTGTCCTGCGAATGGGGCAGTGAGAGAAAAAAAACACACACATATAAGACACGGGCATCATCCCGTAGGGCCCGCAGAGAACTTGCGGGGGATGGTCTGAAACGAGCCGACGAGATCGACCCGTTAACTATAAACGTCTGGGCTGCGAAATTAGAGCCGATCGGCAACAACGTGCGGACGGGCACGTATCCACGGCGCAGTATCGGAGGCTCGAAAACGAGCTTAGGCCTAACCCTCCAATGGGACCCGCAGAGAGAGAAGGGGGCTACTGCTATCCCTCGGTCGCACGGCACTTTTTCCCATGGCCGGTAACGGGTACTCACCGAGGTGGAAAGTGGCCAGGGATAGACCGCCGGCTCGGCGCCGGCGGGGCTGTGGAGCCGTAACTCCATGAATGCTTAATCGACGACCTCGGGTCGCCCGAAGACGACCGCGCTGGTGCACAGGGGCCGACGGCCATGGACTGCCTCCATGATCGCAAGCGCCATGTGTGATGGGCCGTCACGTGACGAGGCAGCGTCGGTCCGCTATTGGTCGGCTTTCGTACCAGCCCCCTTCCCTTCATAGAGTTAAGTAACATCACGTTCAACACCAATGCCCATTTGCAAACGCAAAATAATACTAATATTTAACCGTTTAGCGATGTTTGCGCCATCTTTTGAGTAAGTTTATAACTATATTTTTGTTTTTTAAATTACGGTGGAGTAGTTTATGTTTGCAATATTGGACAACTAAGCTCTGAAGAAACCTTACACGATGGCGCGATCGAGCTGACAAAATTTGTGGAGTACCTGCACTACGCTCTTTGCTTGTCTGTTTGGTTCCTTCGGTTCCTTTGGCTGTGCGTGTGGGTATCGCCGTGTGCGATAGACGCGCGAAGGAACTGTTTACCGTGGGAGAATTACGCAACGCAGCCTTTTAGCGGGTCTTTTGATCGCCCGGACGATTCTTGACAGCACCAGGCGCTGTACTCGTAGCTTATTTCGCAGGTTTCGCGAACGAGGTGATGCACTCGGAAACGCTCTAGGTGCTCCTTGCATCGGAAAGGCAACCTGAAGGTCATACTCTAAAATAGCGAGGGTCGGGGAATCTGCTAGAAAAGAAAAAAAGAAGGAAAGGCCCTGCAGCGCGTTGTGAATGCCGTAAACTGCTTTGGAGAACGCTGCGATAGAACTGGAAGAACATCTGCACTCGCATTTACATAATTTCGGGGGAGGCTGACCCCTGACCTTATCGACGCGCAAATGCCCTGTCCTTTTCAGTAATAACGCCGAATGGTTGTGAGCGTGCCCCCTTCTTCGATGTGCTGTATCGCTCACCATATTTCGGCACTGGTATGTTGTTTGACACATTAAAAAGAAGTACGAAAAAAGCGTCGGATGTATTTCTTTTTCTTAAAGTGCAAGACCCCCCAAAAATCAAGCATTATTTGTTTTGTCTTTAGGAAGTAACATCAGCTGAAGTATGTGTGAAATAAGCAGCACCTGTGCTTTAGTCTACGTCTCTATTAAATGCAATCGCCTCACTAGAATATGCAAATTTATTGTGGTAGACTGCCTTGCGCGAGATACAGAAACCGAAACCAGAAGTTTCACCCTGTTTTATTGAGGTCACCGTATCGGGGTTTGCCCATGCTTTTATTTTCTTTTTAATATAAGCACCTAAAGTACATCATGATTTTTTCTATAGTTTACATCAAAACATTGATTTGCTCGCCCAGCGGCGTACCATGCGAAAATGACGAACACGACAAAGATCGTTTTCGGTTTCGCTCTCAATTGACCTGTTCAGTTGTTCAGATGACTTTGCTGTAATTTCGTCCAATGTGCGCTGTCAGGTTGATCCGATTGGAGGACCTCAATGTTTGAAACAATCAGCAACTCAGCACAAATTATTACGCACGCGAATCGCATCGTTGCTACGCTCTGTAGCTGCGATCATCTAATAAATTTTCATAGGCCCACAAAAATGTTTTAGGCATTTAATACGATTACGAAAAAAAAAAAAAGACACTGTACGGGAGAATCAGTGCTTGCGTTTACGGAGTTTCAACCGAAAGCAATTCTAGCCGCGATGTCCTCAATTAAAGAAGCTGCGCATGCGTCCGTTATAGCCAATCAGCCAGTACAGCCCTTTTCGAGGGCGGGCTTTTCAAAAACACCGCGGAGCGTTTGTAGTGAGGGTGTGGGAATAGCAACATTTCAAACAAGTTCGAATACGAGTCGATAATACGTCATTATAACCCTTGCCTGACGATGACATTGGAAATATCTTCTCTTCATAAGTATGTTTTACTGGGTGCCGCTGACGCTTGAAGCCTATCGAAAAAAAGAGAAAAGCATTCTCGTTACAATCAGAGCTCTGTTTGCTTCGATGACCCTGGTCAAATGGGACGTTACTTGATTCGTTATGCAAAACTCTCCGTTATCCGCACACTATAGAGCTTAAAGTATCACGACCGTCTCGCAGCCCGAATCCGAGTGTACAAAGGGACACTCGGCTTCCAGAACGGTGTCGCGTCGACCCAAAAGTCTCTCCGCGCCTCTACGCTGGCCGTATGCACTCTTAGATCACATTAACAATGAACACATTCATCGTAACACGTCAACGTACTCTGGTTCATTCCCGAAATCATGCCGTGACTGGAATCACCTGTCTGCACCACTCGTCACTAGTGCTAATCCTCATTCCGAAATGTATTATACCGGTGTCACACGGGTACTTTTAATCGCGATCAGCGCCGATCCTGATTAAGCACGATCCGGATTAGGTGCTGCTACACGGTCACTTTTAATCGCGATCAGGCCCGATCGGGATCAAGACTATCGCGATCCGCGCATCGCGATCTGGCTCACAGATAGCGATTTTGCTGTCGTCTGCGCCGCCTAGCCGAGCTTGTTGAAAGCACAGTAAACAAGAAAATCAAGCATAGTTCAATGAAAACACATTTAAAAAGCCAGATTTTTATAAAAAAACGAATTGTAAGCTGTTTTAATTGGAACAATATCTGAAATTTCGCATATTTTAAGATTCGTGTTGACCGCATGCAGTTATGGGAGAAGCAGACGATAAGCAGAAGACCGTTGTCTTCTGCGCTTAGTTCAACTGTCGCACCGTTGGAGCACTGGGGCACCTTGAAGCAAATTGATTAGGAGTGTTGCTAGCTTTTCGACGACGTCGCAGCGTACACGCACTTCGTGGTCGAATGAAGAGACCTGTACATTAATTGGCAGGAGCGACTGGTAGACTTGAGGCGCCAGAAGCGAAACTCTGGCGTATACAACGAGATTGCCGCTTCGCTGCGACTGGACGGCTACGAGCGGGGGCCATCAGAAATCAAAGTGAAGATTAAGAGCCTCACACAGCGATACAGGTAAGTGCAACGAAATCTCTATCGAATTATGTATTTATGAAATTACTTTTGTAGTGGCACGCAATGTTTTTCACGTTCGGGTGTTTCTTGCGTGAATAACATTGCTGATAAAGGCCTCTATAGAAATACCGTACGCTTTTTGTCAGTGACATGTAAATGTTCAGTACTATTCCGAGTCTTAGAGTACGTGCATATATGCCTCCATTAATTTAGCTCAAGGGGCGAAAATATGATGAGCCGCATCACAAACCCACTTATGTAAACTTTGTGAAAACTTAAAAGTTTTCACAAAGCAGACGCTTGTAAACAACTTAACTACTACGTACAAAGAAAATGAGTTTCATAAACAACTTGTAAATCGTGTTACACGCATTGTACAAGTTTACGACACGCTAATGCTACCTGGTGCATTTCATCTGACCTAAGCTCGAACCGGATTAACTTGGGCCGCGTAGCAGCAGCCATAAAGTTGATTGCGATCAAGAAAACCGATCCGGATCGCCCTGATCGCGATTAAAAGTGCCCGTGTGACACCGGTATTAAATACGTCACTTTGATTTCATTTCATGCTTAAGTGACGCAGCGACTTCTCTTTTGTATATTTTTTGGTTTTTATGTATGCACTGCACTGTCCTGTTAAATATGCCTTCTTGTACTTCATGATTTGCCTGATTTCCTGTATTAATTGTATTGCAAGTACTTTAGTTGTAATGATGTTTTTTTTTTCTATTCTACTTTTATTTGCTCCTTCCCTCTACAATGCTGCAACCTGAGGGTGCAATAAATAAATAAATAAATAAATAAATAAATAAATAAATAAATAAATAAATAAATAAATAAATAAAAAAGCATATTTGCGGCATCTTTCTCTCCCGCAACAATAATCGTCGTTGATTTCACGCGCCTTTCCTCGGATCATTATGGCAATGCACAATGTACTTACGCGTGGCAAACGGCGTGCGCGCGATCGGAAGAGAACATTCCTGATTGAAAGGTGACCAGCGCAGAGTTTTCAGGAGAGAAAACGCAAGCAAAGCTAGACGAAGACTATTGCTGTGTGGCAGAAAGGCGCCCCAAGTGCTCCATTTTTTGCGAAAGAGCGTATAATATATATTCTTTGTGGCGGGATATGTATACACTGCCAAGCAATCTGCGGCGTTTTCTGAACATTAAAAGCTGTATCATATCACCTCTGGTTAACTATATGGCGAGAGGACAACAGATAAATTGTAGACGGAATCAACATCCACTATCCCGACCTTTCAGCTCAATGTGTCCTTCCTTCTTCGGAAAAACATTGCCAACAAAAGGCCGCCAGTCCGCCACGGTGGACCAATAGGTGTATGGTGCTCTGCTGCTGACCCGAAGGTCACGGGTTCAATCCCGATAGCGGCGGTCACTGTTCAGTGGAGGTAAAATGCTAGAGGCCCCGTGTACTGTGTGATGTCAGTGCACGTTAAAGAGCACCGTATTGGAATGGAATGGAAGATAACTTTATTGCGTCCTGCGGAACGCGACTGGGTCGCGCACCCGGCTCAGTCCCTACGTTATAGGGACCGGCATGTGGCGAGACAGCCACATTAGAGCATATCCTCAGCACGTGCCAAGCCATGGACTCAAGCTTCACCTTGGAGAAGTGGCATCGATACTTCTACGCAGCCCCGCTGCCGATGATCAACAACACCAGATAGTCGAAACTCCCGGAGCCCTCCACTTCGGCGTGCCACATAATCGTACCTTGGCAAGGGACGTCCGCAGAAATAAATACGGGGGGGGGGGGGGCTGCATTCGCCAAGGGGGGAGGGGGGAATTAAGCCATGTCAGTCTTTCTTTCACTGCCGTGATGTGGACTGGCAAGGTTAGTCAGTAGTGTGTAACGTGCGAAATTGGCTGGCAATCCTGAAGGCTGGAATCCTGAGTGTGCTAATCAAGCTGTCTAGCTTATTGCTACTGTATCGGAGGAGGGGCAGCCGCCCCCCCCCCCCCCCTGCAGCCCCCCTCCGGACACCCATGTATCGTGGTTTTTGGGACGTAAAACGCCATATATTATGTATTAAAAGGCCACCGGGGTTTGGGGTCAAACTTGCAACTTTGAGGTCTGCAGCGCGCCGCCGTAGCAGCCGTGGCTATTCTCAGGTGGGTCAAGCAGCCAATTAAAGGCACTGGGCGCCCTCATACAATGGACGCACGTGGCCACAGAGTGCAAGCGGGCATGTCTGGCACAGCAGGAGAAAAAAACTTGCGCGTGTTGCTTCAACAAAGTTGAGAAAAAAATAAATAAATAAAAACAAGCAAATGACGAAAACACAGGACAGCTATCTTGTACGTGGTCCTGTTGCCGGAGCACTCTCCCACGCCTTTCGTTCACCGCAAAGTGATCCTCTTAGAAACGTGAATGGTAGAGGGTGGGAGCTCGTACCATAACACCTCGGAAAACCATAAAACGCAGCGGGTAGCAACGACCGAGCTGCGGCCGAGTGATGTCGCTACCGTGAACCGTGTCGATCGGAACAAAAAGACTCCTTCGAAGAAGATGTGCAGGAAGAAAAAAAAATTAAAGAAAAAGTCCGCGGCAGTTTGCGGTTTTTCCGAAGAGCGGTTTCGAGTGGTGACAATGGACGGGGTGGGGGGGTGGGGTGGTCGCGGTGCGCGAGTGTCCGTCCAAGCACTTTCGGCACCAGAGTGAAAACCAGCGCCCCCTCTACCTGAAAGTCAAGGAGGCGTTGGTCTAAAACAGGCGCAAGGCCTTGACAGGCGTTTCATACACTCGGTCCGCGGACGTTGAATTCACAAGCGGCCCGCCGCTTCGCAAGGAATAAAATGCTTGCGACTTTGCTAAATGGCAGTCGAATCATTTGCTCGCTTATAGCGATTAATAAGACTTTGTTCCGGTAAGCCACACAGACAGGTCTGGACTCGAGCATTCTTTTTTTCGTGAAGTACCCCATATACGGTTACCATGTGTTGAAACATAATTCCGTGGAACAAACTTAATTTATAAAGGGAAAGTAGACAACCACCCATTTGTAGCACAAAGCCACAAGGAAATCCATACGGATTTCTCAGAAAGAAAGCTTCTTAGTTGCCGAAAAATTCGTCCTGGTCCGGGGTTCGAACCCGGGACCAACGCCTTTCCGGGGCGGTCGCTCTACCAATTGAGCTAACCAGGAAGCTAGCAATTGGCAGCGCGAGGGCGAATTCATCGACAACTCGAAGCACATGGACACAAGTATTGCAAATAAGTTCTGCGGAAACCCGCAAGGTGGCGGAAGGGTTAATAAAGGGAAAGTAGACAACCACCCATTTGTAGCACAAAGCCACAAGGAAATCCATACGGATTTCTCAGAAAGAAAGCTTCTTAGTTGCCGAAAAATTCGTCCTGGTCCGGGGTTCGAACCCGGGACCAACGCCTTTCCGGGGCGGTCGCTCTACCAATTGAGCTAACCAGGAAGCTAGCAATTGGCAGCGCGAGGGCGAATTCATCGACAACTCGAAGCACATGGACACAAGTATTGCAAATAAGTTCTGCGGAAACCCGCAAGGTGGCGGAAGGGTTAATAAAGGGAAAGTAGACAACCACCCATTTGTAGCACAAAGCCACAAGGAAATCCATACGGATTTCTCAGAAAGAAAGCTTCTTAGTTGCCGAAAAATTCGTCCTGGTCCGGGGTTCGAACCCGGGACCAACGCCTTTCGGGGCGGTCGCTCTACCAATTGAGCTAACCAGGAAGCTAGCAATTGGCAGCGCGAGGGCGAATTCATCGACAACTCGAAGCACATGGACACAAGTATTGCAAATAAGTTCTGCGGAAACCCGCAAGGTGGCGGAAGGGTTAATAAAGGGAAAGTAGACAACCACCCATTTGTAGCACAAAGCCACAAGGAAATCCATACGGATTTCTCAGAAAGAAAGCTTCTTAGTTGCCGAAAAATTCGTCCTGGTCCGGGGTTCGAACCCGGGACCAACGCCTTTCTGGGGCGGTCGCTCTACCAATTGAGCTAACCAGGAAGCTAGCAATTGGCAGCGCGAGGGCGAATTCATCGACAACTCGAAGCACATGGACACAAGTATTGCAAATAAGTTCTGCGGAAACCCGCAAGGTGGCGGAAGGGTTAATAAAGGGAAAGTAGACAACCACCCATTTGTAGCACAAAGCCACAAGGAAATCCATACGGATTTCTCAGAAAGAAAGCTTCTTAGTTGCCGAAAAATTCGTCCTGGTCCGGGGTTCGAACCCGGGACCAACGCCTTTCTGGGGCGGTCGCTCTACCAATTGAGCTAACCAGGAAGCTAGCAATTGGCAGCGCGAGGGCGAATTCATCGACAACTCGAAGCACATGGACACAAGTAATTGCAAATAAGTTCTGCGGAAACCCGCAAGGTGGCGGAAGGGTTAATAAAGGGAAAGTAGACAACCACCCATTTGTAGCACAAAGCCACAAGGAAATCCATACGGATTTCTCAGAAAGAAAGCTTCTTAGTTGCCGAAAAATTCGTCCTGGTCCGGGGTTCGAACCCGGGACCAACGCCTTTCGGGGCGGTCGCTCTACCAATTGAGCTAACCAGGAAGCTAGCAATTGGCAGCGCGAGGGCGAATTCATCGACAACTCGAAGCACATGGACACAAGTATTGCAAATAAGTTCTGCGGAAACCCGCAAGGTGGCGGAAGGGTTAATAAAGGGAAAGTAGACAACCACCCATTTGTAGCACAAAGCCACAAGGAAATCCATACGGATTTCTCAGAAAGAAAGCTTCTTAGTTGCCGAAAAATTCGTCCTGGTCCGGGGTTCGAACCCGGGACCAACGCCTTTCCGGGGCGGTCGCTCTACCAATTGAGCTAACCAGGAAGCTAGCAATTGGCAGCGCGAGGGCGAATTCATCGACAACTCGAAGCACATGGACACAAGTATTGCAAATAAGTTCTGCGGAAACCCGCAAGGTGGCGGAAGGGTTAATAAAGGGAAAGTAGACAACCACCCAGACAACCGCCCTCGCGCTGCCAATTGCTAGCTTCCTGGTTAGCTCAATTGGTAGAGCGACCGCCCCGGAAAGGCGTTGGTCCCGGGTTCGAACCCCGGACCAGGACGAATTTTTCGGCAACTAAGAAGCTTTCTTTCTGAGAAATCCGTATGGATTTCCTTGTGGCTTTGTGCTACAAATGGGTGGTTGTCTACTTTCCCTTTATTAACCCTTCCGCCACCTTGCGGGTTTCCGCAGAACTTATTTGCAATACTTGTGTCCATGTGCTTCGAGTTGTCGATGAATTCGCCCTCGCGCTGCCAATTGCTAGCTTCCTGGTTAGCTCAATTGGTAGAGCGACCGCCCCGGAAAGGCGTTGGTCCCGGGTTCGAACCCCGGACCAGGACGAATTTTTCGGCAACTAAGAAGCTTTCTTTCTGAGAAATCCGTATGGATTTCCTTGTGGCTTTGTGCTACAAATGGGTGGTTGTCTACTTTCCCTTTATTAACCCTTCCGCCACCTTGCGGGTTTCCGCAGAACTTATTTGCAATACTTGTGTCCATGTGCTTCGAGTTGTCGATGAATTCGCCCTCGCGCTGCCAATTGCTAGCTTCCTGGTTAGCTCAATTGGTAGAGCGACCGCCCCGGAAAGGCGTTGGTCCCGGGTTCGAACCCCGGACCAGGACGAATTTTTCGGCAACTAAGAAGCTTTCTTTCTGAGAAATCCGTATGGATTTCCTTGTGGCTTTGTGCTACAAATGGGTGGTTGTCTACTTTCCCTTTATTAACCCTTCCGCCACCTTGCGGGTTTCCGCAGAACTTATTTGCAAAACTTAATTTATATGTTTTAGAATTCCATGTCATCCAGATTCCAGTGATTCTGGATATCAGTATTGATATCAGTATCCAATCTGGACGCTGATGCTGAAATATAGAGATTTTGTTACACAGATTATGTTCCAACACATGGTGACCGCATTGGATGCCTCACAAATAAAAAAAAAAAAAAGACGAAGTGCTTATACCAGTCCCGTCTCTGTAGCTTACCGAACGAAGCTTTAAAATAATGCGAATATCATTTATCAAACTCACAAACATTTTATTCATTTGTCAAGCCGCGGGCCGCGTGTTTAAGACCCCTGGCGCAGGGCTTTCCATCGTTTCGGGGTCTTCTTACCGTTTCCTTTCCCGTTCCCTAGCATTGTCTCGTTGTACGTACCAGTGACGTAGCCAAGGGGGGGGGGGGTTGGGGGGGTTCAACCCCACCCCGAAAATTTTCAATTTACGGACACATACAAACGCACGCATGAACACACATAAAGTATGGTTGAACCCCCCCCCCCCCCCGAAAAAAATTTCTGGCTACGCTCCTGGCACGTACCGCTGAAGCACTAACTCCGTACCAGTGGCGTAGCCAGGGGGGGGCACCTTTTTGAAGTGGTCATTTTTCGCTCGGTACGCCATGGCGAAAACAATTTAAGTAGGGGGGGGGGGGGGCACGACCCCCCTGGCTACGCCACAGACGCGCGCATACAAACGCACGCACGAACACACAAAGTATGGTTGAACCCTCCCCGAAAAAAATTTCTGGCTACGCCCCTGCTCCGTACAGATGCTTCAGAGAATCTGAAACGTGCGGCCACGGCGTTTATCACTGTGCTAATTCCAACGGTTTATTAAAAAAGCCTTTCTGGTTACGGCATTTTTAGTGGACCGGCGGTGGGATTTGCCCAATTTCCGTGGCAAATACCCGTTCATGATGATGATAGTTTTTGTACACGTTTGTACACACCAAATTTTCTACGAAGCTGTTTAAAGCTTCTCTGTTAAAAGCTTATTTTTAGGCTCGCTCGACGGCAGCCGCTCCGCTCTTGCAGCAAAAATCGCTGCCATGTGAAACAGGCTATATAAGTACAATCATAGGCGTGCGCAGGGTTCTCCTTCAGAGGGGGGGGGGGGGGGGGGGGCGAAGGTTCATCCCAGCGCCCCCCTCCCTATTAAGTCAATATATGGGGACAGACTTCGCGCGGCCCCCCTCGTGCGCACGCCTATCAGTACAATCACATACAGAGAAATTGCCTTGCCGGCAGAACTTCCCGACTCAGAGGTACTGCACGCCGGAAAACCAACGCACATCATCGCCAGACAAACGTGGAAACTACTAGCCTATCTTCGTGTAGCTGACTGTCGCGGTTAAATGGGATTTCACTGTTTGTCACGACTATTGCACCTACGATTTCCCCCTCCGCTTCCTTGTCGCAGCACTCATGTTTTCAGAGGCAGCTTTGCACAATCTGTGTTATTTATTATTATTATTTTTTTTTTTTGTAAGGAAATGTTATGCTCGCTTGCACACTGCAGCCATGTGAAATTCGCGCGGCGACGGGAGCGGTTCTAAACGCGGCGCGTACGTGGCGTCATCTAGTGGAAGGAAGCAGAATGACTCCTTCGAGCTTCAAAGGTAGCGCGGCATCTTTCGAAGTTTCAACATTACGGTTACTGCGCGCAAATCGTCGTTTTAATACACGTTTCGATCTCGCAAGCACGGTTGCTGTCGCGTCATCTTTACACTGTGCTTATATGTGTGCAATTCTTGAATCCAGTGAGCAGTCTCTTGCAGGTGGCACGTTCTTCCCGACTCTGGTTTTCTTGTCACCTGTGAGTGCGGCTTATGCCAACATTGAGGACAAACTATGGAAACCAACACGTCGGATACCAAATACCTATATTGAAAATTGGGTGGAAGACGAGGAGTGGCACTATCATAATTAAGATTGGATGAGTGTGTTCGGATGAGGGCGTTGTACCTACGTGGCAATAAACTTCAATATACTTTTAAAAAATCTTATAATTCATTAGTGATACAATTCATATGTGACCACTTTTATCTACAAATTATTCGTTTCTTGGGCAATACCCCAGAGTGGATGTGAGCCATTCAGAGAGGCAATCATCCTCATCATCATCACCATTAGAGAAGAGGTTGACGGGGAGAGGGGGCTTCATCATGGGGACGGCGGCTTGATCTTTTCTCTACATTTTGGTGCCGAAAGCCGGGAGAAAGGACCTTCAGAGATGAGACCGAGTGGACTTTGTGAATTCACGACCGCATCTGAAGCCTGGAGGACTTCCGTGACGCTGCCGTTGGGTGAAGATGATGAGCGAAGCCTAGCAGTTCTTGAGACCTAGATCAGGAAGAATGATTTCCCGACAACGACCGGATCTACCCCGTGCGAAACTTCTGCGACGAATCCCACGTTGACGCCGACTTCGCCTCACAGCGCGCGGCCGGCCAATTATTCATTACGTTTCCGACACTGGACCGTATCATGGAGGTCCTATTGGAAAGGCGGGGCAAGTACACAAGGCCTTCACGAAAGCCTTCACAAGGACCGACAGTCTTCTGCATGTGGAGCGCCCTTCAGTACGTGAGTTGCGGGACATTCATAGAATTTTAATTGACCAGTATGATCTCCTCAGAAGAATCGACAAAGAAGTAGAAGATACAGTTGACATCGATAAATTGGAAGCTGAGATGGAGGAAGCCGACGTTTATGGGCATCAGATGATTCTAGCAAGGGCCAATCCCCTCCAATGGGTATGAGCCATGTCCAGAGGATAATAACAACAACAACAAAAAGGGTCAGTGCAGAATATAAGATCGCAGACGCATTAAACGCTCGGAAAGCTCGCTTGGAGACCATAAGGCAAAGGATTAGGACAGAAGTACAAGCGAAAGTACTCTCTTCGTCTATGGCGACACCATCGATAGCCAATGCTTATTAAATAGTGATCAAGCTAGACGACTCGACCTCAGGACAAATAGTAGAACATTCCGGAACCAGACAATAGCGTTCCCACATGCGTTCCCACTACAAGGAATACAATCCTATAGACTGACTGCGAAAAACAACGTCCACTTGGAAGTATCTATCCCACATCTTTGTGGTCCCGTCAGCCTTTCTGAATCCGATATAGCCTCCGAGACTGAGAACCGCGCTTGCTTTATCTCAGGGGCCATACTTGACAGCTTTGATTTCGAAGCTTATTTTGTCATTGCTTTCAGCTTGGTTTAAGAGCGAGCGTAAATTAGTTTGGACGAGGAATTTTATGTGCGATGGATGGCGACGCGTTGTAATTGTTAGGGTGTTCCCGTGCTTGAAAACGAAGACACGCTTGCGAGATTACACTGCAGGCCTGAGGAGTGCTGTCATCTCCTGTTAACTTCGAACAGCTTTTCTGAATCCGATATCGCCTCCGAGACTGAGAACCGCGCTTGCTTTATCTCAGGGGACATACTTGACAGCTTTGATTTCGAAGCTTATTTTGTCATTGCTTTGAGCTTGGTTTAAGAGCGAGCGTAAATTATTTTGGACGAGGAATTTTATGTGCGATGGATGGCGACGCGTTGTAATTGTTAGGGTGTTCCCGTGCTTGAAAACGAAGACACGCTTGCGAGATTACATTGCAGGCCTGAGGAGTGCTGTCATCTCCTGTTAACTTCGAACAGCTTTTCTGAATCCGATATCGCCTCCGAGACTAAAAACCGCGCTTGCTTTTATCTCAGGGGCCATGCTTCACAGCTTTGATTTCGAAGCTCATTTTGTCATTGCTTTCAGCTTGGTTTAAGAGCGAGCGTAAATTATTTTGGACGAGGAATTTTATGTGCGATGGATGGCGACGCGTTGTAATTGTTAGGGTGTTCCCGTGCTTGAAAACGAAGACACGCTTGCGAGATTACATTGCAGGCCTGAGGAGTGCTGTCATCTCCTGTTAACTTCGAACAGCTTTTCTGAATCCGATATCGCCTCCGAGACTGAAAACCACGCTTGTTTTATCTCAGGGGCCATGCTTCACAGCTTTGATTTCGAAGCTTATTTTGTCATTGCTTTCAGCTTGGTTTAAGAGCGAGCGTAAATTATTTTGGACGAGGAAATTTTATGTGCGATGGATGGCGACGCGTTGTAATTGTTAGGGTGTTCCCGTGCTTGAAAACGAAGACACGCTTGCGAGATTACATTGCAGGCCTGAGGAGTGCTGTCATCTCCTGTTAACTTCGAACAGCTTTTCTGAATCCGATATCGCCTCCGAGACTGAAAAACCACGCTTGTTTATCTCAGGGGCCATGCTTCACAGCTTTGATTTCGAAGCTTATTTTGTCATTGCTTTCAGCTTGGTTTAAGAGCGAGCGTAAATTATTTTGGACGAGGAATTTTATGTGCGATGGATGGCGACGCGTTGTAATTGTTAGGGTGTTCCCGTGCTTGAAAACGAAGACACGCTTGCGAGATTACATTGCAGGCCTGAGGAGTGCTGTCATCTCCTGTTAACTTCGAACAGCTTTTCTGAATCCGATATCGCCTCCGAGACTGAAAAACCACGCTTGTTTTATCTCAGGGGCCATGCTTCACAGCTTTGATTTCGAAGCTTATTTTGTCATTGCTTTCAGCTTGGTTTAAGAGCGAGCGTAAATTATTTTGGACGAGGAAATTTTATGTGCGATGGATGGCGACGCGTTGTAATTGTTAGGGTGTTCCCGTGCTTGAAAACGAAGACACGCTTGCGAGATTACATTGCAGGCCTGAGGAGTGCTGTCATCTCCTGTTAACTTCGAACAGCTTTTCTGAATCCGATATCGCCTCCGAGACTAAAAACCGCGCTTGCTTTATCTCAGGGGCCATGCTTCACAGCTTTGATTTCGAAGCTTATTTTGTCATTGCTTTCAGCTTGGTTTAAGAGCGAGCGTAAATTATTTTGGACGAGGAATTTTATGTGCGATGGATGGCGACGCGTTGTAATTGTTAGGGTGTTCCCGTGCTTGAAAACGAAGACACGCTTGCGAGATTACATTGCAGGCCTGAGGAGTGCTGTCATCTCCTGTTAACTTCGAACAGCTTTTCTGAATCCGATATCGCCTCCGAGACTAAAAACCGCGCTTGCTTTATCTCAGGGGCCATGCTTCACAGCTTTGATTTCGAAGCTTATTTTGTCATTGCTTTCAGCTTGGTTTAAGAGCGAGCGTAAATTATTTTGGACGAGGAAATTTTATGTGCGATGGATGGCGACGCGTTGTAATTGTTAGGGTGTTCCCGTGCTTGAAAACGAAGACACGCTTGCGAGATTACATTGCAGGCCTGAGGAGTGCTGTCATCTCCTGTTAACTTCGAACAGCTTTTCTGAATCCGATATCGCCTCCGAGACTAAAAACCGCGCTTGCTTTATCTCAGGGGCCATGCTTCACAGCTTTGATTTCGAAGCTTATTTTGTCATTGCTTTCAGCTTGGTTTAAGAGCGAGCGTAAATTATTTTGGACGAGGAAATTTTATGTGCGATGGATGGCGACGCGTTGTAATTGTTAGGGTGTTCCCGTGCTTGAAAACGAAGACACGCTTGCGAGATTACATTGCAGGCCTGAGGAGTGCTGTCATCTCCTGTTAACTTCGAACAGCTTTTCTGAATCCGATATCGCCTCCGAGACTAAAAACCGCGCTTGCTTTATCTCAGGGGACATACTTGACAGCTTTGATTTCGAAGCTTATTTTGTCATTGCTTTCAGCTTGGTTTAAGAGCGAGCGTAAATTATTTTGGACGAGGAATTTTATGTGCGATGGATGGCGACGCGTTGTAATTGTTAGGGTGTTCCCGTGCTTGAAAACGAAGACACGCTTGCGAGATTACATTGCAGGCCTGAGGAGTGCTGTCATCTCCTGTTAACTTCGAACAGCTTTTCTGAATCCGATATCGCCTACGAGACTGAAAACCACGCTTGTTTTATCTCAGGGGCCATGCTTCACAGCTTTGATTTCGAAGCTTATTTTGTCATTGCTTTCAGCTTGGTTTAAGAGCGAGCGTAAATTATTTTGGACGAGGAAATTTTATGTGCGATGGATGGCGACGCGTTGTAATTGTTAGGGTGTTCCCGTGCTTGAAAACGAAGACACGCTTGCGCGATTACATTGCAGGCCTGAGGAGTGCTGTCATCTCCTGTTAACTTCGAAGAGCTTTTCTGAATCCGATATCGCCTCCGAGACTGAAAACCACGCTTGTTTTATCTCAGGGGCCATGCTTCACAGCTTTGATTTCGAAGCTTATTTTGTCATTGCTTTCAGCTTGGTTTAAGAGCGAGCGTAAATTATTTTGGACGAGGAATTTTATGTGCGATGGATGGCGACGCGTTGTAATTGTTAGGGTGTTCCCGTGCTTGAAAACGAAGACACGCTTGCGAGATTACATTGCAGGCCTGAGGAGTGCTGTCATCTCCTGTTAACTTCGAACAGCTTTTCTGAATCCGATATCGCCTCCGAGACTAAAAACCGCGCTTGCTTTATCTCAGGGGCCATGCTTCACAGCTTTGATTTCGAAGCTTATTTTGTCATTGCTTTCAGCTTGGTTTAAGAGCGAGCGTAAATTATTTTGGACGAGGAAATTTTATGTGCGATGGATGGCGACGCGTTGTAATTGTTAGGGTGTTCCCGTGCTTGAAAACGAAGACACGCTTGCGAGATTACATTGCAGGCCTGAGGAGTGCTGTCATCTCCTGTTAACTTCGAAGAGCTTTTCTGAATCCGATATCGCCTCCGAGACTGAAAACCACGCTTGTTTTATCTCAGGGGCCATGCTTCACAGCTTTGATTTCAAAGCTTATTTTGTCATTGCTTTCAGCTTGGTTTAAGAGCGAGCGTAAATTATTTTGGACGAGGAATTTTATGTGCGATGGATGGCGACGCGTTGTAATTGTTAGGGTGTTCCCGTGCTTGAAAACGAAGACACGCTTGCGAGATTACATTGCAGGCCTGAGGAGTGCTGTCATCTCCTGTTAACTTCGAACAGCTTTTCTGAATCCGATATCGCCTCCGAGACTAAAAACCGCGCTTGCTTTATCTCAGGGGACATACTTGACAGCTTTGATTTCGAAGCTTATTTTGTCATTGCTTTCAGCTTGGTTTAAGAGCGAGCGTAAATTATTTTGGACGAGGAATTTTATGTGCTATGGATGGCGACGCGTTGTAATTGTCAGGGTGTTCCCGTGCTTGAAAACGAAGACGCGCTTGCGAGATTACATTGCAGGCCTGAGGAGTGCTGTCATCTCGTGTTAACTTCGAAGAGCTTTTCTGAATCTGATATCGCCTCCGAGACTGAAAACCACGCTTGTTTTATCTCAGGGGCCATGCTTCACAGCTTTGATTTCGAAGCTTATTTTGTCATTGCTTTCAGCTTGGTTTAAGAGCGAGCGTAAATTATTTTGGACGAGGAATTTTATGTGCGATGGATGGCGACGCGTTGTAATTGTTAGGGTGTTCCCGTGCTTGAAAACGAAGACACGCTTGCGAGATTACATTGCAGGCCTGAGGAGTGCTGTCATCTCCTGTTAACTTCGAAGAGCTTTTCTGAATCCGATATAGCCTCCGAGACTGAGAACCGCGCTTGCTTTATCTCAGGGGACATACTTGACAGCTTTGATTTCGAAGCTTATTTTGTCATTGCTTTCAGCTTGGTTTAAGAGCGAGCGTAAATTATTTTGGACGAGAAATTTTATGTGCGATGGATGGCGACGCGTTGTAATTGTTAGGGTGTTCCCGTGCTTGAAAACGAAGACACGCTTGCGAGATTACATTGCAGGCCTGAGGAGTGCTGTCATCTCCTGTTAACTTCGAAGAGCTTTTCTGAATCCGATATCGCCTCCGAGACTGAAAACCACGCTTGTTTTATCTCAGGGGCCATGCTTCACAGCTTTGATTTCGAAGCTTATTTTGTCATTGCTTTCAGCTTGGTTTAAGAGCGAGCGTAAATTATTTTGGACGAGGAATTTTATGTGCGATGGATGGCGACGCGTTGTAATTGTTAGCGTGTTCCCGTGCTTGAAAACGAAGACACGCTTGCGAGATTACATTGCAGGCCTGAGGAGTGCTGTCATCTCCTGTTAACTTCGAACAGCTTTTCTGAATCCGATATCGCCTCCGAGACTAAAAACCGCGCTTGCTTTATCTCAGGGGCCATGCTTCACAGCTTTGATTTCGAAGCTTATTTTGTCATTGCTTTCAGCTTGGTTTAAGAGCGAGCGTAAATTATTTTGGACGAGAAATTTTATGTGCGATGGATGGCGACGCGTTGTAATTGTTAGGGTGTTCCCGTGCTTGAAAACGAAGACACGCTTGCGAGATGACATTGCAGGCCTGAGGAGTGCTGTCATCTCCTGTTAACTTCGAACAGCTTTTCTGAATCCGATATCGCCTCCGAGACTGAGAACCACGCTTGTTTTATCTCAGGGGCCATGCTTCACAGCTTTGATTTCGAAGCTTATTTTGTCATTGCTTTCAGCTTGGTTTAAGAGCGAGTGTAAATTATTTTGGACGAGAAATTATATGTGCGCTGGATGGCGACGCGTTGTAATTGTTAGGGTGTTCCCGTGCTTGAAAACGAAGACACGCTTGCGAGATTACATTGCAGGCCTGAGGAGTGCTGTCATCTCCTGTTAACTTCGAACAGCTTTTCTGAATCCGATATCGCCTCCGAGACTAAAAACCACGCTTGTTTTATCTCAGGGGCCATGCTTCACAGCTTTGATTTCGAAGCTTATTTTGTCAATGCTGTCAGCTGGGTTTATGAGCGAGCGTAAATTATTTTGGACGAGAAATTATATGTGCGATGGATGGCGACGCGTTGTAATTGTTATGGTGTTCCCGTGCTTGAAAACGAAGACACGATTGCGAGATTACGTCGCAGGCCTGAGGAGTGCTGTCATCTCCTGTTAACTTTAAAAAGCTTTTCTGAATCCGATATAGCCTCCGAGAAGAACAGCCGTGCTTGTTTGATCTCACGAGCCATGCTTGACAGCTTTGATTTCGAAGCTTATTTTGTCATTGATGTCAGCTTGGTTAAGAGCGAGCGTAAATCATTTCGGAGAGGAATTATATGTGCGATGGAAGGCGATGGGTTTAGAAACCCATTTAGAAAGAATGGTAAATTGTAAAAGGGTGCTTATTTGCTGTAGGTGGGTCGGAAAGAGAAACATACGACGTAAAATTATGCCGCGTACGCACTGTAGAGTCATTGAGATTTTACGTTTTGTAGTTGCAAGTAATTTTTTATATTATGGGAAAAGTAAAACAATTTTAAAACCAGAAATTTGTAACATTTCTGAACGCGCATGATAAATGGCATTCTCGAAAAGGCGCACTAGTTAAAGTCAAGTAGCGAATGTATGGTATATTTCGAAAAATCTTCTTTTGCTCAAGGAATATTTTATTTGGGTTCACTGACTATTCCATATGCAAGCAGGGTTCACGCAAGTCTGCCTAAGAATCCGTTAAACAGTTGCCATCACTAATCGGTTGGTAGGGATAGAGTGTTCGTGAGAAAAATAATGTGTTGTGTAAATAAAGCTTTGTAAGTGAGTCCCGCAGTAGCGTAGCCAGAAATTTTTTTCGGGGGGGGTTCAACTATACGTTATGTATGTTCGTGCGTGCGTTTGTATGTGTGTGTGCATATATACGCAAGCAAAACTGAAAAATTTCGGGGGGGGGGGGTTGAACCCCCCCCCCCCCCCCCTGGCTACGCCACTGGAGTCCCGCAACGTTGTACTTCCTTTGAATTGCTGCATATACTTTCGTTCACTGATCTGGAGGCTGTTGGCGGTGATGCGTTACCTGCGTGGGTAGGCTAGTCACCTACTCGTTGGCGAGTAGGTGACTAGAACGCCGTAGGAGAGGAATCCGGATATTTCGAACATCTGGTGTTTTTTAGCGTGCACTGATATCGCACCGTAGAGGTGCCTGTAGCATTTTGCCTGAATCGAAATGCAAAGTCCGCAGCGGGATTGAAGCCACGAGTTTCGGGTCAAGAGCCGAGGGCCATAACCACTACACGTGAACTGCCGAGGCGGATGCGCAGAAGTAAATTGAAAACGCATAAACAAAACGATAGGCAAACTGACATCAAGCGTCGTGCGTAGGGATTATCAAGGTTAGAAATCTTGTTGAAGTGCAGCATGCTGTACGGCGCCGTATGTCTAGAAAGTTGTCGATTTATTGCAGGTTGAACGACAACTGCAGTGTTTCAGATGATGCTCTTTCTTGGGCGTTCATGGGATGCAAGCATGTCTGCCCGAGGAGTGCTGCCATCTTCTGTGACTGTAAGAAGTCATTCTGACTTCGTGAAGGCCTCGTAGACGAGCGGGATCCGGCTTGTATCATCTCAGAGGCCACGCCTTAATGCGTTGCTTGGCTGGCTTATAATTTCATTTGTGGTACTTTGATTCTCCAGCGAAAATGTATGAGGTTACAAAACGCTGCTATCTAGAATAAAACGTCGCATGTGCCGCTAGTCTGAGGGTGGTGACACGCGAACGCCAACATTCAAGCGAGCTTCCTGAAAAGGGCTGCCTGCACTTGTTACTTTACGATGGCTGACCTCCTTGCGTTATGGTCTCGAAGCTGAGAGAACACGACGTAGGTAATCTCGAATGCCACGCTTTAGAGCTTTGCTTTGTGATGTTGGAGGTCTCCTGTGGTGATTCAGGGTAGCCCCCTTGTCAACACACTTGAAATCTTGTGTGATGAAATGCCGCGTGTACTCCTTGTTTCAGGGTACGCGCATTTCAATACGCAACGTGCAATACGTGCCGCTGTGTTGTCATGTCGCGCAATGCGGCAGACTATAATTAGGAAAGCCCAGCCCTGACATGGACAAAGCAAGAAAAAATTGGGGGACCTTTAAGCTGCGACAATGAAAATTCGTTCACGCAAAAGTACGATTAGCGAGGAGCAAGAATGCTGCACCATATCTTTCAATTATGAATGCCGGCACCTCAGTGCTCCACAAATAAGTATGCACTCTACAACATTGCCACGAGCACTTTCAGACTTCAAAGTACACAAGGCGTCCCTTTCGTGCGTTTCATAATCCGGAAATTCGAAGGTAATCACGGTGAGTGTCCGGGAAGGGTGTCAAGAAAGAAAAATTTAAATGCGAGAATCGTAAAGAAAGGGTTGCCCTTGATAGACCCCTACCAGCATCACTGTTGGCACTTCGTTTTTGTTATCTTTACATCTCCACTAGGATAAATTAAGAAGCAATCAACTCAGTGATCGTTTGCAATGATCGTTTTCAAGTGTCTCTACCGACGTATACAACAAAATACCTCATTGTTATCCGCGCTCAAAGTGTAAGGGCTGTTCTAAAGGAAAGTTAGGAAATGAAACATTGGCGAAGTCGAACACGGCAGAGCAAAAAGAAAAGAAAAAGCAAAGAAAAAAGCCGACACATCGCGCGCAGATGTTATCGCGTCTAGGCATCTGGCCCGGAACCACACCGTGCCCGGAACGCAGCCATCTGGATGGCGCCGCACATGAAGAAAAACTGTTGATTCGTTGTCAGCAGAGCCCTCTTTCTTCCGAGATTACGCTGACGGCCTGAGGAGTGCTGTCATCTACTTTTAACTTTAAAAAGCTTCTCTGTGTCCGATAGGGCCTCCGAGACTAAGAACCGCGCTTGTTTGATCTCAAGGGCCACGCTTGGCAGCTTTGATTTCGAAGCTTGTTTTGTCCTTGACGTCTGCTTGGGTTATGAGCGAGCGTGAAGCAGATGGGAGAGCATTAATATGCACGACAGAAGGCCGTGAGTTCTAGTTGTTAAAAAGTTCCCGTGCTTGAAAACGGAGACTGGCGTTACGTGAATAAAATTGGGTTGCCACAGAGGTGCTGCCTTTCTTGATTGCGCAAAAATTGTCCTCACTCATGACTTCCAAGACAAATATACATTACTTCTTTTGTCTCAAATTCCACGCTTTTCGCATTTGCCTATCAGTTTGGCGTTGTGATCTACTTCGCAAACCTAAATAAGTTTAGGATGTTGAAAAAACGGTAGGAAAGGTAGATGAAAGCACTGGATGAAAAAAATCCTTTAACAGGGGTAGTGTTCTCGAGCCGACATTTCGACAAGTGGACTTGTCCTCTTCAAAGCTAGAACTGATTTCCCCAGCGCTAGCATTTGTAAACTTCGTACCCTCTCCTTCATTTTGAATAAAGGAGGCGGATAGGGCAATTGTGGAAGCTGGGGTGCGCGAGTGGGGTTATGTGAGAAATTTTGTGTGTTAAAGGCAAGAAATATTTCGTGAATAATGAGAAGAAATAAGCGGGCGGAATCGAGGGGAGGGATGTTTGACGTATCGCTGAATCACGGTTGTCAAAAGGAGTGCCTCTAAACTACGGTAGGTTTGAAATTCCTAGAAGGAGATCTTAAAGGGGCACTGACACGAAAATTTTCATTGCTTGCTTTCTTGCCTCAAATGAAACGCCAAGCCCTCAAAATATAATTACAGTATGTTTTTAAAAGCTAGTTGCGGCTCCTACTGAGTAGCGGCTCCTACGGTATGAGCTTTTGGTCTCGCGCTCACTCGAGATATAGTGAGATTTCCACGAGCGCACCTCCCCGTCGCTCCGTTGGTGACGCACAAGCGGCCATTTTGAATGTTTGGAAGTTACCGCGAAAGCTGGAAGTGCCGCCTTTCTAGAGCCCTTTTTAAACACTCTTGGGGCGAGTACTACAAGCACACTTGCATCCCAAGCAACCACAGATATCCCTCGGAAATCCGATGTATATCCGTTTCGGCTGTAATGGATATCCAGTGGAGATCCTTAAATCTCCGCTGGAGTTCTATCGGATGTCCGACAGATATTCAAAAAAACATTTTCGCACATCCACCGGAGATCCAGAATGGGATCCCTTCGTGGACATATTTTGGACCTTGTACGTATGTTGTGCCTGAATGTATACTGTCGGCCGCAAAAGTTTGCGGGATTTGCAGCGCGTGGCGGAGCGACGAAAAACTGCATCGCTGCGTCACCTACCGTGACGCGGCGGGTGTTGAGGCTATCGGCCTCAGTTGCTGGATCGGGTGTTGAGGCTATCGGCCTCAGTTGCCGGATCCGGATAGGATCCGGCAACTGAGGCCGATAGCCTCAACACCCGCCGCGTCACGGTAGGTGACGCAGCGATGCAGTTTTTCGTCGCTCCGCCACGCGCTGCAAATCCCGCAAACTTTTGCGGCCGACAGTACAGTGCTCACAGATTGAAACACGGCAGACATATTAACACAAGCTCAAAGCAACACTCAAATAAGGAAGAGACTCGTAGACAGGAAGGGCGTCTACGTGTATATTCCTTTTACACGAGCGTTCCTTTACATTTGTTCAGATGCCCAAGTTATCACCAACTAGCCCAAGTGTCTGCGTCAGAATAACGACTGGTATGCAAAATTGCTCAAGTTAACTGCGTCATGTTGCTACAAATCTGGCCACCAAAAGTAATATTGCCTCTGATATGAGTGTTAAAGTTGAATTTACTCCAATACGGCACGAATTGAAGATGCTAGAAATGAAATTGCATTGATAACTTAGTTTTAAGTTGCACAGTTTCAACCTGTGAGCGCTAAACAACGCCTAAGTGTGATGGAAAGCATAATGGTGTGGGCCCAGAGCCACTCACCAAGGACGCGATTGAAACCGAAGTGCACTCAGTCAAATAAATTATATATATTTACAGATAAATAAAATACAATTTTTTTTCACATCAAATATTACTCAAAAGAAAGTAGCTTATCATGTATTGGTACTGGTAACATAAAATGTTTGTACAAATGTAAATACTGTCTCTCGCCGTTCCTTGTCTTTGTGGTGAGAGCCCATTCACACAACGAATCTTTTGAGTTGAAGAGTTGCTTGACTTGCGGACGTCACCATGGGTCTACCCACAGCACAGCATGACTGGGAGCTGCAGAAGTGGCAGCAGAAGACTCCACTGTGGCCTCTAGAGTAGCACAGTAAGCCCAGCTACAATGCTTGCCACCGACAGAAAGCCCAAAACATCAGCAGCCACTTGGAACAACAGATGGAACAGCAGCTACCTGGAAAAGCAAACAGAACAGCAGCCACCTTGCCTGGTCCCAGTAGACCACCTCACCTGGTTTCCTGGTATGACGGACCACCTCGCCTGGTCTCTGAATCAGATTTCCAGCAAGAGCACATGGCTTCGGTGCTCCGTGTCATACATTGTCTGGCTCTGGACTAAACGTCCAGCAAGAACTAGCTGGTCTCTAATACTGAGCAGCAACAAATGCTGGCATGTGCCTTGTGACACCAATGCCTGTGTTCTTCCTCTTCTCATGGCACTTAACTTGTCTTTTTGCTCTTTTGACCCATACCATGATGCCCAGTCTCTTTACACACTGCATAAGGATTTAGTAATGTGTAAAGGATTCCTTATTATGTAATCTGTCTACAGAATGCTCAAGAGGTTTATTTTCTTCAAAGAGTAGTTGTGTCTGGCTATTCCTGCAGCACATGAGACAAGCTCAAAAGCCGTCCTAGTGGTGATAGTTGTCTTGTAGCTGTCACAATTGTGTTTGGAGACACCTGGAAGAGAATAATATTATGAGTGTATGCCCTACTGTTCACAAAACAAACTATACGACTGCTGCAATCTGTGTTGAATATGTCCAATTTTTTTCATTGCCTCATGAAACCAACATGCAACAATGAAAGTATAGGAGACATTATTTATAGTGTAGTAATTATAAAAGTGAGGAAAGAAGAAAAGTGGACGAAAAGACAATTTGCTGCCTGCAGGGAGCAAACCTACAACTTTTGGATAACACATCCGAAGCTATACCAATTGCACTCAGGCAGCGGTCATCCCTCAGTGCACTTTATTGGGTATTTCTCTGCATGTAAAACAGAGATTTTTCGCCGCTTGTAGCCACAACTGCGAGTGTGGAACACACTTTTTTTGCCACCTGGCGAAATGTCGCACCCGATCGTTTAACGGGCTGGTACCTTATCAATAAACCCTCGCATACTACCTGAAGGCAGTAAGTCTGATGGAACAAGACTCCCGCTATGAATGAATGTTAACTCATAACGAGGAATTATCGGCCAGTGGCCAACCCGTAAAACAATCACGTACTATGTGGCACCAAGTGGCAAAAAATTGGAGGTCACTTGAGCTTCTTCTTCAAGAGTAGAACATACCGTAATCGGGCCCCGTGTGCACCACCTTCAACAGTGCCGCAAGGAAGGAAACGTTAACGTTGCGTGAGTAACATTGGCCGCTTGAAGCTATCCTAGAATGTCTACTGCAAGTACGGTTGTGAAGTGCCCGCTATGCATCTGTAAGGTGCCAGGAGCACCTGCGTACTTTTTTAATGGATGGGCAGCTTTAAACTGCCCACTCATTGCGCAATTCATGTTTTGAAGCCCGGTGCGATGCTACGATTCTGCCACACAACATTACAAGCAGACCCCTCTCACTACATGACATTCTGTTTTTTCATGAAGCAGTTTCAGGCACTGGCATAGCTCTGTGATAGAACACCAGCTTGCATGCAGAAGACCTGATTTTGATCATCACTCAGGCGGGAGTTTTTTTTTATTATTATTTGTTTTTATATATTTTGAACTTTTGCTCATGGACAGTGGCGATTTTTCACTCACAACCAATGACACCACCGTCGCCAATGACATTAGAATTTCTGCGAAACGCGCTCTTTAACACTATATCACATTAAAAAGAAGTGTGTTCCACACTTGCAGTCATGGCTGCGAGCAGTACTGGCTAAGACTCCCAGACTTACATGCACAGATATAGTACCCAATAAAGTGGACAGATGGATGACCTCTGCTGAAGATTATTGGTAGAGCACCTGACGCATTATACGAACGTTGTACATTCGCTCCCTATGGCCGGCATGTTGTCTTTTCATTCACCTTAATTTCTTTACATACATATATCACAATTACTACATGACAGTTAAAAGACTACAAATAATGTCCCCTATGCTTTCCTTGACTACTTGTCTGTTGATTTCATGAGGTTGTGTCGAACAGTAGTCAAGCCCTT
This sequence comes from Rhipicephalus appendiculatus, assembly GCA_030522465.1. Lineage (NCBI taxonomy): Eukaryota > Metazoa > Arthropoda > Arachnida > Ixodida > Ixodidae > Rhipicephalus > Rhipicephalus appendiculatus. The sequence continues at coordinate 42,851 of JALIZH010002674.1, forward strand.
GATGACTTCCTGCTTTGTCGTGCTTTTTTTTTTTTCATTTGTGCCATAAAAAAATTCATGTTGTAAGTTTACCTCTATATCCCATTCCTTCTTTGTCTGAACAATGATAATGGTGTAAAAAAGGAAAAAAATATTTTAGCAAAGTGAATTCCTCAGCTAATTTATGTGTGGAGAGTAAGGAGAGAGAAGAAAGGCATTCAAGAGTTGCTTGTTGGGCAAGTTGGTACATACTTTAACTTTAAGAAAGCCACTAAAACGTCGAAAAAAGGAAAAACTGAAAGCCGGAAGGAGAGACATTAAACACAGAGGTGGCTACTAACAACCGACGTTTATTTAAAAAAAAAACACCTCCTCCTAAGTCCGTACAGAGCATGCGCAATAGCACCCTACTAGATCACTGCGCCAATCTTACCCAAGAAAGTCCCACTCTTTCCTGGTCACAAACAAAACAAAAGCTGCGCTTACACATTTTTCCGGACCAAGTTTCCACATAAGGTGCGCCTCAATTTATTATCTTTCATGCTGCATCTTAGCCTGACCTACAATGGGTGTACAATCGCACTGCTTACATTGTAGCGGAAGGTTACCACCAGTGCCAGATGGTAGATTTACATGCTACCGCATACGAACGTTAATACATCGACCAGATTGTCCAATGTATTGCTTATCACAACTAAGCGGAATGCTATACACCACACGTGTCACATGCGCAGTTGATATTTGATGTCGCATTCTCCGCTTTGTGTGCCGTGCTGCGCAACCCTCTTACACAGACCTGCAAGTTTGCTTGGTGCGGAACAGACCAATCTGGTATCATTTCAGGCAGCAACCTTTTTCAACCTGTGTGAGATACTGTGTACGTACGGCATAACCACCGGGTTCTTTTTCTTATGGTCTCGAACATCACAATCACTCCTGTGTTTCAATCTGAGATGCTATGAACAAATATTCAGCCACAGTGGTACGTGATCAAAGTCTTAGGATAGCCTGCCGCCAGAGCCTGTATTGCTGCTGAACAACGCTATATTGCATTGGATGGGTGCAGCTCCTAGCCACAGCATTTGAGAAACATAAATTGGCGATAGCCCTTTTAACTAGTTTAGAGTGAGAGGATTCACAGGAGTGATCGTGATGTTCGAGACCATAGGAAAAAGAACCTGCTGGTTATGCCGTACGTACAGAGTATCTCACAAAGGTTGAAAGAAGCTGCTGCCTGAAATGATACCAGATTGGTCTGTTCCGCACCATGCAAGCTGGCAGGTTTGTGTAAGAGGCTTGCGCAGCTCGGCACACAAAGCAGAGAAACAAACGTGTCAACTGCGCATGTGACACATGTGCGGTGTATAGCACTCCGCTTAGTTGTGATAAGCAATACACTGAACAATTTGGTCGATGTATTAACATTCATATGTGGGAGCATGGAAATCTACCCTCTGGCACTTGGTGATAACCTTCCGCTACAATGTAAGCAGTGCGATTGTACACCCATGTATGGAAATGTATCCGTTGTAGGTAAGGCTAAGACGCAGCGTGAAAGAGAATAGATTGAGGCATACCATATTTGGAAACTTGGTCCGGGAAAATGTGTAAGCGCAGCTTTTGTTTTTTTTTTGACCAGGAAAGAGTGTGAGTTTCTTGAACAGTGGTGACTTTCATGGGTAAGATTGGCACAGTGATCTAGAAGGGTGCTTTTGAGCATGCTCTGTACGGACTTAGGAGGAGGTGTTTTTTTGAAATAAACGTCAGTTGTTAGAAGCCACCTCTCTGTTTATTGTCTGTTTTTGCCTCTCAGTTTTTCCTTTTTCGACGTTTTAGTAGCTTTCTTAGAGTTTAAGAAGAAAGGGAGTATATGAAAAAAGTGCCTAACTCACATTTCGTGAAAATGTGCGCATAGATAAATGCTTCGATGGAAAGAGTGCAGGAAAAAAATAATGTGAAAGTATGTGGCCTAAGAGGCTCTCGTAAAACTATAGGTCAAGAAACTGCAGCTGTTTCTAGTCTAGAACGGTGGTTTTTCTTTCCACTCCCTTTATTCTCTTCTTTAACCCTTGCACCACTATCATCAACAGAAGAGCAGGTAGAATTATGAAAAATGCAGTTTGTATACTTCCAACAACATTTTTTAAGTGCAGTTAGGCAAGACAGTGATCATATATAAACAAAGCTAGTACATATGCAAGCAGTTAAGAAACTGAACTTCCATTTCAAAGGGCCAGATTGAACATATGTGCTCATGTGTGTGTCCCTTGATCAGCTTCTAATTTTGGCTGCTGCAATCTATGTAAGATAAAGTGGTCAAGGTTCCTTCTGGTGATGTGCTGACAAGAAGATGAATTACACTGACAAGATTTAGCTAATTTGAGCTTGAACCACTAATGTACAGTGCTTAAAGGGGCAGTGCCACCAAATCTTGAGCAAATTTTGAGGCCATAGAAAGCCTGCTGTAGGCTTCCTTTGTATGCAAAGACACTCAGTACGATGTGTTGGACACAGCAAACGCTAAGCATATATTTTAATTCACTTCCAAAGTATGCTCTAGGCAAGGTTGCAGGCTGCAAACTGCTTATGCGTAGTCCTTTAAAGAGCGGAAGCTGCCCACCCCCGCACACGCTAGGCACAAATAAAATCTGAGAATACATTTTTCCTGAAGACAGGCCACCAGAGTGAAGTTTCGCTGCAGCAAAATAATTAGTACTGTATATTTACGCCCAATGCAAGCTGATAACAACCATCAAATGCACTGAAGTGAGAACACACAGCAAGGAGCACTTTGGCCCGTTATATCTCGTTAACAAAGCGAATGAGGACATATGATATTAAAACCGTGCATTGACTGACATAAGCGCTTTTCAAAATTGAGACCGGGGTTTTTTTTTATTTTGTTTTTTGAAAATGGACCTTTTTGAAAAAAACTTGCTCTTTTAACTATTTTTTTTCTTTTTTGACGCTGCTTGTAGGAAAGTGATCTTTCGCAGAATTATTTCAAAGGCCTCTTTCTATATGTGACACAGTTCTGAAGTTTCTGTGTAAAATAGCAAACGGGCGAAGACGCATCAAACTTGGCAAACATTTTCGATTTGGGCCGTGTTTGCCATTTTTTTACATTTTTTCCGTTTGGAGGACAGCATCAAAAAAGCATGGATGTAGTTCACAGTATTGCCCATTAAAACCAAGATAAAAAATTTTCGACGCCACATCTATAGTTCGCATTAAATTCAGCCGCGAAATCCAAAAATATTGCGGTGAGCAAAAACAAGACGCCCGCGCCGCCACCTTCAAGTATTTTTTTTCTCGCGCTCGGAGCGTTTTTCGGAAATAAAATTTTCGGTTCCGTGCACTTTGAATGTGCCTGCATAACATATAAAGAACCCAGACAAAACAAAAATATCGACCGGACATGCATGTTCGATCTCTCGTGGAATCACCCTGCTGCGAAATCACTATACTCAGAAATAGACTGCGCATCGAGGCACTGTGAAAGGCTTCAAGATTGAATCAGTGTTTTGAACAAGTGAGCTAGGCAGGTTAGACTCTCCTTGTGTAAAGCCGGAGGACTCGATTAGCATCACTTCTCGGGCCCAATTTGCAATGGTGTAATTGTATCTACAATTTCACAGGCCGCGGCCACAGCTATTCTTTTGTCCCAGCTAGTGGGCTTTACATTCGTCACAGAGACCACAGACGTCAGAATTAGATTACTGGCCTATCCCTGCGAAGTGTAGGACTTGAACAATGTTGTATGCACAACGGAGTGCGCCAACAGCAATTGAAAAAGTTGCATAAGTATCTAACATTGCCAGTGTCAGTGGTTAGTCCATGTCACCGGGGAAAGGTGGGGGCAGTAACCAACGCATCAACAGAACCAAAAGAGCAACGAAACGGCACGGCGTAAGTTAGTGACGACACGATCTTTGTCTTTTTAGCGGTCCCGGTGCAACAGCTAGCCCTCTCGATAAATCCCACAAAAAGGCTGAAAAGCAAGTTTAAACTACTTACCTATACAATGTCTCCAGTCGCTGGTCGATTTCGGTTAAAATCGTGGACAAGACAATGTTTCTGGCGCTATTCTGCCACTTTCCACACTTCTTTCGCACCTACATTGCGCGAGAAAGAATTTCAACCGATCTAGAGTGTACTAGAATGTTTAACCGATCTCAACCAAACCGCCATAAATGCTTTTTGGATTTGGCCATGGATTGATTTGGCTTAGTCAGAAGACGAGAAGGCGTTCGTGAAGTGGTGGCGCGGTGTTCAAAAAGTTCAACGGCGTGGCCTGCGTGTAAACAACTTTTTTCAGCAACAGCGAGCAAGAGAAAAGATAAAAAAAAAGGAAAAATCGTTTTCCAGTTCAGCAAGATATACTCAATATTATTTTATTGTGGGGCCTAAACTATGTCGTTAGTTCTTTAGTCTCCCGAATAATTTTTGTACATAGAAGAAGGCATTGCGTTCACGCACGGAGTCTATGTGTTGAGGTGTTTTATAGCATCACTGAAAAAACTTTATAAATATCCTTTGAAAATCCATCAGTGGACGTCGATCGTACATTCGTAAAGGCTCCAGAAACGGATGTCCACAATGGGATACCTAGCGTACGTCTGTCGGCCATCCCATCTTGGCAATGGATATTAGGCGCTTCCGCGGATCTTGGGCGGATATCCGTGGTTGCTTGGGATGGTACCCACTACGATGATGATGATGATGATGACCCTTTGCTGATGGCGCTTACCCACAAAGGGGGATGGGCCAAGAACCGGGCGGCAGGATCATTGAGTTTAATACATAATACGCTAAAATAAGCGCTGTAACTTTAGACTAACAAGGAAAAACAAAATGCATACCTAATCTATGAAAATTCCGTAGGGCAAACGTCAGACTATTAGATGGGATGTGTGACGGAAGTAATACCAGGTTGTAATTAATAATGAAAATAAGCCAATGTACCCTAGCATGGTAATCTTTTTGTTTCATACACGTAATCGAACACCGCAGAGTAGACCTCCCTGTGGCTATATCCTAATGTAACTCCACCAAATGATAAAATTAATGCAGCATTGATTTGTAATCCTAACTTTTGAAGGGGAGCTACGAGGTATCTCTTTCTCTGTTTAGAATATCGGTGACAGAATAAAAAGTAATGTTCTATTGTCTCTATTTCACCACAAAACTGGCATAATGGTGAAGCACTGAGTCCAGCTTTGTGTAAGTAATAATTCAACTGAGGAATTCTGCAGCGTAGCCTGGAGAAAGTAACTTCTACTTGCCGTGATACACACCACTCCTTATTCCAGCAGAATCTTAGATGTGCGAAGTCGCTGACTTGATCTAATGAAATTTTACCTCTTTCATTATGTAGACACGCACTTCGAAATCTTATTGCTGTCGCGTAAGCCATATCGGGTATAATTGGTGTTATGGGTCCGCTTAGAGATAGTTTGGCTAATGAGTCCGCCATCTCATTCAGATATATTCCGCAGTGCCCTGGTACCCATAGCAACTGAATTTTTTCGCAGGTTTGTCGGTATTAAATGTTGAAACATATTACTGAGCGGTAAATTTGTTGCCGAAGAAAGCGCAGAACATACTGAAAGAGCATCTGTAATTATAACTGCTTCTGATTCGCTTGAAGGAAGTTTTCGTAGAGCCAGAACAATAGCAAATAATTCTGCAATGAATATAGGTGTGTAATCGGGGAGTCGAACAGGAAAAGACCAGTCAAGAGAAGGAGAGAAGATGCCTACGCCAGCCTTTTCGTTTAATACGGATGCATCAGTGGCAATTATATTGTTATTTGTCAAGTGGTCAATGTAATCTTGGAGCTGATCATTTAAATACCGTGATGACATTTGTTTCGCTTTCGGAGGAAAAATATCATCAAATTCAATGTGAAGATTTGAATGAATTGTGCGTGTTGAGCCAATATCTTTAATTTTTACTTTCAATGGTTCTAGCAGCGCCTGAACGAATATAATCTGTGGGGTGTGTAATCGTGACCACTGTTTTCCAAAAAATAAGCTCGGATTTTTCATAAAAACATAAAGTAACTGACTCTGAGGCGAATTATATATGTTTAAAAAGGTTTGAACTGTAAGTATCTTGAATCTGCTCATCAAAGATGGTATTCTCGCTTCGATATACAACACATTATTTGCCACATACTTGGGAAGTCCTAAACACAATCGCAACGCTTCCCTTTCTAGTAGTATTAAGGGTCTCATTTTATAATTCGCGCTCCCAGAAAATAATATGCACCCGAATTCCATAATAGGCCGTACATACATTTTATAAATCATTATCAATGTATTTCTTCGCAACCCCGTTTTCCTGTTTGAAAGCTTACGCAGCCACCCCATGGCTCTTGTTGCCTTAGAGCCAATTTGTTCAATGTGACTTCTCCAATTTAATGTTCCATTATATATGATGCCTAAGTATTTAAGAGAATCAACTTGGGGAATGGTTTCTTGACCATACATTAGTGAGATGTTGACCGGGTCCCTAAACGAAAACGCGAGAAGCGCGCTTTTGTTGACATTTAACGTCATATGAATATCCTCAAGCCATGCTTCTAACATATTTATATAATTTTGTAATGTCTGGTAAAGTGAGTGCAGATCACTATTTGATGCGAAGAACGCAATGTCGTCCGCATACACGTATAATTGAATATCGCGATGAGTTGGAATGGAGCTCATGAAAATATTAAACAACACAGGTGATAGCACTGACCCCTGTGGAACACCACGTTTCTGCTTATATCTGTTAGAAGAACATCCCCCTTGAAAGCAATAAAATTCTCTTTCCTTTAAAAACTCTGCAACCCATGCTGTTATGTAGGTTGGAAATTGATAACATTCCATCTGTTGTATCAGAATTATATGCTCCACCTTATCGTACGCCTTCGCTAAATCTAGGGACACTATCGCGCAATATTCTCGTCGGCTCCTAGCCAGCTGTATGCGACTCTCCAAGTCCACATGCGCACACCATATGGAGCACCCAGATCTGAAGCCAATCTGACTCGGGTTAAGTATGGAGTGGTCATCAATATACTTTATTATTCGTGCGTTCAAAACTCTTTCTATCAGTTTAATCAGGTTAGACGTGAGTGAAATTGGCCTTATATTGTCAAGCGCAAACCCGACTCCCTGTTTTTTCACTATCGGAATTATTTTGGAAAGCTTCCAGTCTGCGGGTATCCAAGAATTTTTCAACGAATAATTAACCATGTTACGGATTTCATGCGGCGAAATTTTGTACAACACTTTAATTATTGTAGTGGTCACCCCATCTGGCCCTGGTGCTGCAGAAGGTAAATTCCTTACTACATCAGCCAGTTCAGTTAATGTAACCTCACTGAATTCCTCGCCTACCATTGGGTTTACAACGTGCATAGGCATAGTTGACGTGAACCTATCTTCTAATCCTTTAGCGATATTTTCTAATAATTCAGAGAGTTCGCGAGGAGAGAGAATTGTCGAATCAATATTTTCGGATGGTGGTATCAACTTTCTAGATCGTAAAAATCTAAAAAGCGCCTTGTTATTTTTTGACTTAGAAAGATAATTAAATTTGTTAATATCATAGTCATCTTTCGCTTTGCGTACAGTGCGCTTAAAATCTGCTGCCATGTATTTGTAGTCACACCAATTTTTGGGGGACTGGTTATGTAGAAGTTGTTTCCACGCCGCTCTTCGTCTTCTATAACCCCTCATACATTCTGCATTCCACCATGGGCTAAAAGATCCTTCTGTGGACGAGCTCAATGCAAAAGTTGAATTTTTTAATGCTCTTTTCAATACCGCACACAGGCTCATTGCTCTAATATCTTCCTGCATGTCCTTGCGAGGAGTCAAGGTAGCCTTTAAGTCTTTTTGTAATTTACCATAATTTACGAATGAGCCAACCTTTCCGGTGAGAGATATCCTCGGGAAGTTAATTTCGAAACTAATAGGAAGGTGGTCACTGTTTGAAGCGCAGTCTAATGTATTCCACAAGGATATACTTAAGGAGGAGCTGGAAAAAGTCAAATCTATCGCCGACTTAGATTGACCTCTGACAAATGTAGCAACTCCTGTATTCAAACAATATAAATTATTGTCTAGAGTCCATTCCCACAAGCGTCTTCCACTTATATCTGTTCTAAAACCCCAAGACACGTGGTGAGAATTAAAATCACCAGTCAGTAATATATCCTTTCTGCAGGAGGCTATCATGATATCTAGGCATCTCGTGTCCTGTACTCCTGCCGGGAAGTATGCATTAACAAAAGAAAAAGGAGAGCAGTTTGGCAATGTTACATCTAACACCAAGATTTCATAATCAGTAGCCATAGACTGATACGATATCTTGGCTCTGTGACTAAACTTATTTGATATTAAGAATGCCAGTCCACCACCTCTGCCAGGTCGATCCAAACGAAATACTCGGTAATTTCCTAGATAAAACTTTTGTCCATCTGTTAGCCAGGTTTCTTGAATAGCAATTATGTCTGGGGAAAGTTGCGAAGAAATATATGATAAATCTGTGGTTGCCGACCATATCGATCGGCAATTCCACTGCAAGATTTTTAGGGAGCCTATTTTGACGCTAGAACAGTATCAGAAACTGCTTGATTCAAGATATCTTTTTTCAAGAAGTCTTGCTTCGATAGGTTCTCAAAGAAGTCCTTCTTTGACTGGTACTTTTTAGATTTCGACTTTTGGGGAGACACTTTTGAAGGCGGAGATCTCGTGCGCTTCAGCGACTTTTGAGATTCCGTGTCCATTTCTGTAAAGTCCTCAGAATCATCTGTTATAGGTTCTGGATCAGTCTGCACTACCCTCTTGGAAGGTCCAGCTTGTGGAGACACAGGTCGCTGCTGCGTTGTCGGTTTTTCTATATCTGTACGCTTTGAAACCAATAAATCATCAGAATCCTGACTTTTCATAGACACTGTACCGAGCATTTGTGTCAGCTGATTTGAAAGCATTTGTGCTACGGCTTCAATAAGATTGTTAGCGAGACGTGCCATTGCCTTTTCTGTAGCACTTTCTATGGCCTCTGCGATAGCTGTTGCAAATGATGCATCCATAGTAGCGGCTTGACGAGCTGTTACGCCTGCATAGCCTTTCGACCTTTCCTTAAGCTCTGCAACTGCTTCCCTCCGGGAGCAACGCCTGCGTTCCACAATTTCCAGTACATGCAGTTCTCGGTCTTTTGCCACACACTCTGAAGAGTCTGCCGGGTGCGTTCCATTGCACAAGCAGCACTTCTCTTCTTCAGAATTGCAGTCACGGCTGTCATGATTTTCTCCGCACCGACGGCACCTAGCACCTGATCTGCACCCCTTTACACTGTGACCATAGCGCCAACACTTGAAACATTGCAGAGGTCTTGTAGATAGTGACTCTACCTTGTATATAAGGGGCCATGCCTTAATCTCTGATGGTCGTACTGTACCTGCAAAAGTCACTATCACCGATTCGGTCGGTGATTTCCTATTGTCGATCAGGCGGGTGCACCTATAGACTGAAACTGCGCCTGCTACCGAAAATAACTCCAGAATTTCTGCAGGTGTCAGGCTCGTGTCTACCCCGCGGACTATTCCTTTCGTACATGCAAGATGTGCTGGAATAAACGGGCTCACCGGATGCGCTGCGAACTCGGAACAACTCAGAAGCTCTCGGACGCAATTCTGATCTGCAGAGCAGCACAGGATACCACCTCGCCCAAATTGGCGGACCTCTGTGATCTTCTGGAAGTGTGAAGTGGCTTTCCGAAGCTCCACTTGAATCGCCTTCGGATTCTTCATGGGAATAGTACCTCCATTGGTCGGTACCATAGCCACAGGGACATTCTTGACTCCACTGCATAAAAAGGAATCAATCGGCCAATCCTTGGCCGGTATAGAGGCTAGCCAAGGGGATTGCCCTTGACCAGGCGAAGACACAGACATCGAGATAGTCTGACTCACTTGCACTCAGAAAATATCAATTCTTAGAAAATATCAACTATAAAATAAAGAATTATGCCTGAGGCTTTTGTGATGGGCTGCAGCATTCAACGACCCACTCGACCGTTACGCAATTCGCATTCTGTCACGCCTGGTTGTTACTTTACTCTTCTAAAACGCTTTATTACACATTTTAACGCGACTCCTTACCCGACATGAAGTCTGTGAGGTCAGTTTGCAACGGATATTGTTGCGACCTACACCGCAGCATGTGACCACTGCGGCCGTGATGAAACTATTCACCATACTCTGTGTTAGTGCGTGCAGTACTGTTTAAAGAGAGAGTCGCTTTGCAGCGATCTTGATAAACTGGACGACCGAACTCTTTCGAGAGAACGAATCCTGCACCATCGACCGAACCTAACGTCTCAGAAGAAGGCTTCGCAAGCGCTACTGCGCTTCCTGCGTTCATGTGGCCTCTCAGAACGGCATTGTTTTGAACGTCCTGCGTATGTGTCCATGTGTGTGTGTTTTCTTCGTTTTTATTTTATCTCTCTCTCTCTCTGTCCTCTTTGCAACCCCTATTTCTCCATCCCTGGGCAGGGTAGCAAACTAGTTACTTGAACCAGGATAACCTCCCGGCATTTTCCTCTATTTCTCTCTCTTTCTCTTTGAATTTGCCGCTAGAGTCACCTGTTCCGCGAAGAGCGCCACATTTTCGTTTGAGAGCTGCAAACGGGTTTGAAACAGAGCCCCGGCCTTCTCCTTGCGGGCGATGCTTCTGAATTCAGCCAAGAATGTAAATCTCCCCGCTGAATGTAAAAACTCCCCGCGAGTGTTTGTGTGTACTTGTTTTTTGGTAATGCAAAGTGTGTCGATAAGTTATTACTTGATATTTTCAATCAAAATCCATTGTACGTATTGTTGCAGATAATTTTGTTGCTCGATCTTTTGGTTTTTTTTGCTCCTTACATGTTTCTTTATGAACCATCGGCGTAACTATGAGGCACGCGTAGCTACAGGCAAGCGTTTTCGTATTCAAGGTCTTCATTCGTGCAACGTACTTTTCTTTCGCTTTAGAACGGTGGTGCTAACCGTTAACCATTAGCGTGAATGGACCTGCTGCACTACGACAATCGCATTAAGGGGACCTTTTTTGAGGGAACTGTGCCGATGTATACAGCAAAAGTATGCCTTTCCCACTCGCACTGAGGGCCTATACGTCGGTTCTAAATCGAAAGAGAAAGACACGACATTTGGTGGGAAGTCCCCCAGCTACATCGGCGCAGACCAAAAAAAAAAAAAAAGAAAAAAAAGAAATGGAAACGTCATCGAAACCGCGGGGCGCGCACTTATCGCGGCTAGACGCGCAATGCTGCAGATTGAATGACGCATCATGTCAATATAAAATATTGTCGATTCATTGCCGGTAGAGCAGATAGCGCGCCGTCTCCCAGACAACGCTGCCCCTGCACCTTTTAAGCAAGCCTTCCTGATGAGTGCTGCCATCTTCTTGCACAGTAAAACAGTTCTTCCGTATTCGTTTTGGCCTCGAAGACTGCCAGCACCTAGTTTGTAAATCTCGAAGGACATGTTTTACTGCTTTGTGTGGTAGGCTTGCAATGTCTGCATTGCGATTCACAATTTTGTCTTTTGACGCGGACGTGAATAAAGTTAGGCAAGGACCCGGCTTGTTTAATCGCAAAGCCCAGCTTTTAGTGGCTTGCTTTGTAGTCCCGCGTTTTGATAGGCTGTAATTTAGTCTTCGCGCTGACGTAAATAACACTCGTAGTTAGAGTTACATGACAAGTGACGCCGCGTATTTGAAAATGATACATCTGAGACCTGCCAGCGGATGAATGAAAACTTTATTTCTCCAAATAATTGTTGATGGTCTTGATGGCTAAAAGGTGCTCTAGGCAGCTTGATTGACTCCCTGAAGGCCCCTATATTTCCAGCATACGACAGCCACTGTACAAATGGGCATATGAAGTCATAATTATAACATACATTAGTAATACTGTAAAAGTTCCAGTAGGGATGAGATGAGAGACAGAAGGATTCGCATTAAGCATTTAGTGCAACATAAGCGAGTTCAAACTTAATAAAAAGAATTCTTATTACAAAATAAAAAAGGAAAACCGAGATCTATGAACCTGAAATTTCTCAGGCTTTGCATACAATACAAATTATAGAAGATTCAAGGAATAAGAGCTCCATAAAGATGACAAAATTGAAATAAAATGCAATAATAAGAAGGTGCGCTAAAGTTTGCACAACCATGACATATGTACGCCATGCCAAGGATTTCTACGCGAGGACTGCAACAAAGCGCAAAACACTGACACAACGTCCGCTGCCTAGCAGTAGTAAATTCGTCAAACCCAATTAGAATGAATAGTAAATACACCTTATGCGAAATTGCTCGGACGTCTGCCAACAGTGAGCCGGGTGCCATCTTGGTTATGTCAAGAAGTTACGGCGTTCTCATGGGATTGCATGTGTTGTTGCTCTGCATTGCAGTGTCTTCACGTTGAATTTCGTGTTTCGGAGCTCTAATTTAGCCGCTTGTGATCGTCGTGCAATGAAAAATTGCGCAACGGCTACGCTTTACAACTTTCCGGCTACGTAATGTGGAAAAACGATTTGGAAGTTCGGCCGCACGTCAGTGAATATGCTTCAGCCAGCCTCTGCACATCGGTGTCGTCTCAACAGCTGACGAAGTCGTACAGCTTTGATGTCGAGGCGTACAGCCGGCCATTCTTTTAACCTGAACGAGCGAGCGTCGACCGCCCAGTCGATCAGCGGCGTTTAAATTAGCACACCAGTGAAATGAACGAGAATTGCGTTTTGCGTTTAAATTGCATATTACTACAATGTAATCGTTAAAGTTGGAAATGGCTTGTGTCAGTGAAGCTTTCGAATATGACTGCATTATGTTCAGTGGGTGGCATGCTTTAAACCACGAGCCATTATGCGAGTTAAAAGTTTTAGAACTTGCCATACACCCACTACGGGGTGTTAAGGCAATACGCGTAGTAACGTGTTTGCCTTTTGTAATGTGTGTCCGGCTTTGAACCACGATGTCGTTATGATACTCACACGTTCTGACGCCCGATGGCTGTGTACGCTTGTACCATGCAATACAGCTGCAATAGTACATGTTTTATTAAATGCGAAGCATTTCTTAGCGAACTTCGGCGACTTTGAGCGTATCTATCTATCTATCTATCTATCTATCTATCTATCTATCTATCTATCTATCTATCTATCTATCTATCTATCTATCTATCTATCTATCTATCTATCTATCTATCTATCTATCTATCTATCTATCTATCTATCTATCTATCTATCTATCTATCTAGCCGCCTACGACTTTGTGCTCTCCCGGCCGTATCGTTAATGGGATTTATACCAAATTTGGTATGGCATAACATGACTCTATGACAAACGTAAATGGCTGGTCATATCCTGAAAATCATGACTGACTTGTCATGAAAAGTATGATTTACATGCCACGCTCATGGTGCGCTCGCGGCCGTTTCGTTAGCTTGATATACACCAAATTTGGGATTGAGTGACGTGACTGTATGACGAACATAAATGAGAAGTGGTAATATGAAAATCATGACTTGTCATGTGCGACATGACTTGCATGCCACGCTCATGGCGTGCTCGCGGCCGTTTCGTTAGCTTGATATACACCAAATTTGGTATTGAGTGACATGACTGTATGACGAACATAAATGACAAGTGGTAATATGGAAATTATGACATGTCATGAGTGACATGACTTGCATGCCACGCTCATGGCGCGCTCGCGGCCGTTTCGTTAGCTCGATATGCACCAAACTTGGTATTGAGTGATGTGACTGTATGACGAACGTAAATGAGAAGTGGTAATATGAAAATCATGACTTGTCATGTGCGACATGACTTGCATGCCACGCTCATGGCGTGCTCGCGGCCGTTTCGTTAGCTTGATATACACCAAATTTGGTATTGAGTGACATGACTGTATGACGAACATAAATGACAAGTGGTAATATGGAAATTATGACATGTCATGAGTGACGTGACTTGCATTCCACGCTCATGGCGCACTCGCGGCCGTTTCGTTAGCTTGATATACACCAAATTTGGGATTGAGTGACGTGACTGTATGATGAACACAAATGACAAGTGTTAATATGAAAATCATGACTTGTCATGTGCGACATGACTTGCATGCCACGCTCACGACGCTCTCGCGGCCGTTTCGTTAGCTTGATATACACGAAATTTGGTATGGAGTGACATGACTGTATGACGAACATAAATGACAAGTGGTAATATGGAAATCATGACATGTCATGAGCGACATAACTTGCATTCCTCGCTCATGGCGCACTCGCGGCCGTTTCGTTAGCTTGATATACACCAAATTTGGGATTGAGTGACGTGACTGTATGACGAACATAAATGACAAGTGGTAATATGAAAATCATGACTTGTCATGTGCGACATGACTTGCATGCCACGCTCATGGCGCTCTCGCGGTCGTTTCGTTAGCTTGATATACACCAAATTTGGTATTGAGTGACATGAATGTATGACGAACATAAATGACAAGTGGTAATATGGAAATCATGACATGTCATGAGCGACATGACTTGCATTCCACGCTCATGGCACACTCGCGGCCGTTTCGTTAGCTTGATATACACCAAATTTGGGATTGAGTGAAGTGACTGTATGATGAACATAAATGACAAGTGATATGAAAATCATGACTTGTCATGTGCGACATGACTTGCATGCCACGCTCATGGAGCGCTCGCGGCCGTTTCGTTTGCTTGATATACACCAAACTTGGTATTGAGTGTCGTGACTGTATGACGAACATAAGTGGCAGGTGGTAACATAAAAATCTTGGCATGCGTGTCATCTACAACCCCATTTACATGCCACGCTCATGCTGCGCTTGCGTCCAGTTCGCTAGCTTGATATACACCAAAATTGGTATTGCGTGACGTGACTGTATGACGAACATAAATGACAGGTCCTAACATGTAAAAACATGACATGCATATTATGTAAAGCAGGATTTGCTCCTTCCTGGCTGCTTCGCATTACATCGATTCCCACAGTGCGTGGGATCTGCCGGCTTTTTGTTACGCCTTTATACAAGACACGTGTGCTTGTAAGGCATGAACTTACTTCCTCTACATTTCCAAGCAGAGGAAGTTATTCTCGATGTAATTCAAAGCAGACGCGTGGCTGTGGGATAGAACACCTGCTTGCCACGCAGACGGCCTGGGTGCGATGCTCACTCGAACTCAGAAATGTTTATTATTTATTTTATTTGCATCTTTCTCGTTTTTTCGGTCACGGACACGATCGTGATTTTTCGCTCACAACCAACGACGCCGCCGCCGCAGCCGACGCTGACACCGACGCCAACGCCGGAATCTCTGCGAAACGAGCTCGTCAACGCTATCACGTTAATACTTCAGAAATGAGTGATCAGGGCAAGATAGGACATAGTATACCTTGAACACAAAGGGCAATTTTTGCTTAAACATAAAATTGTTATGGCAAACGACATATAAAAATTCAGGTTGCTCCAATTCAACATCAACACAAATCGTCGGACACTCAACACACTTCTGACACTTGCAAATCTTACACACACTCAAAAGCATTTCCTTTCATCGATAAACACCCAGGAAAATTTCATTATCAAGCACTATTTACGGCACACTAAGGCCTAGCGCCACGTTATCAACTATAATCAATGCATATGAGCAGGGTTGTCGTTGGGTGGACATGGAAAGGCGCCAGCACTCACGCCAAAAGTAGCCAAAGTAGCCATGTCATTCAATATTATCGCCAAATTTCTAGCCAAATAGAACAAAAGCGGTATTATCAACAGTCTTAAATATTGATGAACAAATAAAACCATTTCGAATAAGTAAAACCACAAGTTTATAAAAGAGCCATGGCACCAACTGGAAATTTTCGTCGCCAACGGCAACCCTGCATATGAGCAGCAAGATGTAAAAATCGACATATTAAAGACTACAGATGTAGTAGGATTGTTCTTGTAGGTGTGCACTGCCTACATTGTTCACTTTGTGTTGCTTTGCATCAGTGTTTTTCACCAAGTGTAAAACTATATACTATGCCATCATGTGTTTTTTTTCTTCTGACATTAAAACGGACGCAATACGCTAAATGATTTATTGTGTACATGTGTTTATCAAATATTCGTTTTTTTTGCTTGTATATTAGCTCTCTCATTTATGTCACCTTTTGCTTGTATTACTACTTGCTTTTTTGTGTCTCTGTATTTTGTTTTTACCCTCTTATTGCTACTGTAGGAGGGACGCTGTTTAGTCACGCTGCAGTAAGTGCAGCTTTTTTACCATCTCCAAAATTTTCACCATTTTATCTGTTTAGGTGACAGAAAAACGCACTGATTGATTGATTGACTCGTTTTCTCTGGTAGTTAGTGCTGTGCCGGAAGGAACGGCTGCCCACTAGGAGGGGAAGACATAAGGCATTCTTTCACGGAAAAGTACGATTAGCAAGGAGCAAGAATCCCGCACGATATATTTCAATTACGAATGCCGGCGCCTCAGGGCTGCGCAAATAAGTATTCACTCTAGAACATTGCCATGAGCATTTTCAGACTTCAAAGTACACAAGGCCGTCCCTTTCGTGCGTTTCCTAATCCTGAAATTCGAGGGTAATCACGGTCAGTGTCCTCGAAGGGTGTCAAAAAAAATCTAAATGCTAGAATGGTAAAGAAAAGGTTGCCCTTGATAGACCCCTCCTAGCATCACTATTGGCCAGTAGCGTAGCCAGAAATTTTTTTCGGGGGGGGGGGGGGTTCAACCATACTTTATGTATGTTCGTGCGTCGTTTGTATGTGTGCGTGCATATATACGCAAGCAAAACTGAAAAATTTCGGGGCCACTGCTATTGGCACTTCGTTTTTGTTATCTCTGTATTTACACTAAGATAAATCAAGAAGCAATCAACCCAGTGATCGTTTGCAATGACCGTTTCCAAGTGTCTCTACCGACGTATGCAACAATATACCTCATTGTTACCCGCGCTCAGTGTTAGGGGCAGTTCTAAAGGAAAGTTAGGAAACCAAATGTTGGCAAAGTCGAACACGGCAGAGCAAGAAGAAAAGAATAAGCGAAAGAAAAAGCCGACGCATCGGGCGCAGGTGTTATCGCGTCTAGGCATCTAGCCCGGAATGCAGCTAGCCGGATGGCGCCGCACGTGAAGAGAAACTGTTGATTCATGGTCAGCAGAGCCTTCTTTCTTCCGAGATTACGCTGTCGGCCTGAGGAGTGCTGTCATCTACTGTTAACTTTAAAAAGCTTCTCTGAGCCCGATAGGGCCTTCGAGACTAAGGACCGCGCTTGTTGGATCTCAAGGGCCACGCTTGACAGCTTTGATCTCGAAGCTTGTTTTGACATTGACGTCAGTTTGGTTTAAGAGCGAGCGTGAACCAGATGGAAGAGCATTATTATGAACGATAGAAGGCCGTGAGTTCTAGTTGTTATAAAGTTCCCGTGCTTGAAAACGAAGACTGGCTTGACGTGAATAAAGTTAGGTTGCCTAAAGGGTGCTGCTGTTTTTCTTGATTACACAAAAATTGTCCTCATTTTGACTTACAAGACAATAATAAACGATTTCCTTGGTCTCAAGTTCCACGCTTTTCGCCTTTTCCTATCAGTTTGGCGTTGTGACCTACTATAGCTCGGTTTTTGGCAAACCGAAATAACTTTAGGATGTTGAAAAAACGGCAGGAAGGGGTAGATGGACGCACTGGATGAAAAAATCCGTAAACGGGCTTTGTTTGCTCGAGCCGACATTTCGACAAGTGGACTTGTCTTCTTCAAAGCTAGATTTGATTTCGTTACCGCTAGCGTGTGTAAACTTCGTACCCTCTCCTCCATTTTGAACGAAGGAGGTGGATAGGGAAACTGTGGATGCGGGGGTGCGGGATTGTTTGGGGGGGGGGGGGGGGGGGGCACGTGAGAAACAGTGTGTGTAAAAGGGAAGAAATATTTCGTGAATGAAAGAGAAGACATACGCGGGCGGAGTCGAGGGGAGGGATGTTTGAGGTTTCGCTGAATCACGGTTGTCAAAAGAAGCGCCTCTCAACTATGGTAGGTTTCAAATTCCTAGAAGGAGATCTGAAAGGGGCACTGACACGAAAATTTTCATTGCTTGTTTTCTTGCCTCAAATGAAAGACCAAGCCCTCAAGAGACCAGAAATTGTATTGTTAAGCGCGAGTGCACCTTGAAAAACTAATTTTAGTGTATTTTTAAAAGCTAGTTTCGGTTCCTACTGTACCCTGACGTCACAACACGGTATGAGCTTCTGGCCTCGTGCTCGCTGAAGATATAGTGACATTTCCTCGACTGCACCTCCTCGTGAATCCTTTGGTGACGCAAAAGCGGCCGTTTTGAATGTTTTGAAGTCACAGCGAAAGCTCGAAGAGCCGCCTTTGTAGAGCCCTTTTTAAATACTCTTGGGGCAACTACTACAAGCACACTTACATGGTACCCACTACACAAGCGGTCACTATGTCATTATTCGTCATTCTTCGCAAAAGCGTGGTACCCGCTATACACTTGGAAGTCATTGTGTGCTCTTTGTTGCGGTTGTGGGTTACGACGATGAAGAATTATGCCTGAGGCTTTCGTGATGGGTTGGAGCATTCAACGACCCACTCAACCGTTACGCAATTCGCATCTGTCACGCCTAGTTGTTACTTTATTGTTTTAAAATGCTTTATTACACATTTTAACGCGACTCCTTACCCGACATGAAGTCTGCGTAGGGTCAGTTTGCAACGGAGATTGCTGCGACCGACACCGCAGCATGTGACCACTGCGGCAGTGATGAAACTATTCACCATATCCTGTGAGTGCCCACAGTACTGTTTACAGAGAGAGTCGCTTTGAAACGCGCTTGACAAACTGGACGACCGAAGTCTTTCGGAAGATCCAATCCTGCGCCATCGACCGGACCTAACATCTTAGAAGAAGACTGTACAAGCGCTCTTGCGGTTCCTGCGTTCAAGTGGCGTCTCAGAACGGCTTTGGCTTGAACGATCTGCGTGCGTGTCCATGTGTGTGTGTTTTTTCTTCGTTTTTCTTTTATATATCTCTGTCTGTCCTCTTTACAATCCCTATTTCCCCATCCCTGTGCAGTGTAGCAAACCGGTTACTTCTACCAGGCTAACCTCCCTGCGTTTTCCTTTTGGCATATTTCGCTTTTTCACTGAACAGTCAACTGTTCAGTGAAAACGCCACAGTTGCGTTTGAAAGCTGCAAACGGGTTTCAAACAGAGGCCCGGCCCGTTCCCTGCGGGCGATGCTTCTGAATGTAGCCAAGAATCTCGTGCGTAAAAGCTCCCCACGAGTATTTGTGTGTGCTTTTTTTGGTAATGCAAAGTGTTGCGATAAGTTGTTACTTGATATTTTCAATGAAAATCTATTGTACCTATTGTTGCAGATAATTTTGTTGCCCGATCCTTTGATATTTTTGCTCCTTATATGTCCTGTTTCTTTATGAGCCATCGGCGCAACTATGAGGCACGCGTAACTACAGGCACGCGTTTTCGTATCCAAGGTCTCCAACCATGCAACGTACTTTTCAATCGCTTTAGAACAGTTTAGCAAAACCGTTAACCATTAGCGGGAATGGACCTGCTGCACTACGACAATCGCATTAAGGGGATATTTTTTTAAGGAGCTGTGCCGATGTATACAACAAAAGTATGCCTTTCCTACATGCCCATTGAGAGCTGACGCGGGCTCTGAAGGAAAAAAGAAAGACTCGTCATTTGGTGGAAAGTCCCCCCAACTACATCGGCGCAGACGGCAAAAGAAAAAAAAAAAGAAATGCAAACGTCTACATCGAAACCGCGGGGCGCTCACTTATCGCGGCTAGACGTGCAATGCTGCAGATTGCATGACGCGTCACGTATATCTAAAATATTGTCGATTCATTGCCGGTAGAGCAGATAGCGCGCCGTAGTCAAGACAACGCTTCTCCTCGACCTTTCAAGCAAGCCCGCCTGAGGAGTGCTGCCATCTTTTTGCGCAGTAAGACAGTTCTTCCGCATGCGTTTTGGCCTCGAAGACTGCCAGCACCGGGATTATGAATCGGGAAGGACGCGCTTTACTGCTACGAGTTGAAGGCTTGGAATGTCTGCGTTGCGATTCACGATTTTTTCGTTTGGTGCGGTCGTAAATAAGGTTAGGCAAAGACCCGGCTTGTTTAATCTCAAAGCCCAGCTTTTAATCCTCCAATTTTTTTTCTTCGTTCCCAATTTTTCCTCTCGGTCGAAGCGAGCACGGACCATACTTGTTCATTATCATCATCGCAACTGCCACGCTTGAGCGCGTGTCCCGTTCCTGGAAAGCACTGGTAAGAAGCAGGTGCGCCTGCCAGTCTCTCTGCTTGCTTTCGATATCCGTACCATAGGACGCTGCGCCGTGCTCCCTATTGGGCTGCAGAATCTAGCGTCATTTCCTAATAAACACTACTACTACCCTAGGAAGATTTCCACGTCTTTGCGTGGCGGCTTTGGAACGCACTGCACATCTAGTCTGTCAGTGTTACTATAACGTGTCTCTGTAGCGAGCAGTGGCTCCCGAAAT
This sequence comes from Rhipicephalus appendiculatus, assembly GCA_030522465.1. Taxonomy (NCBI): domain Eukaryota; kingdom Metazoa; phylum Arthropoda; class Arachnida; order Ixodida; family Ixodidae; genus Rhipicephalus; species Rhipicephalus appendiculatus. The sequence goes on from JALIZH010002674.1 coordinate 63,462, forward strand.
TTTTTTTCGCCGTGGCATACCGAGCAAAAAATGACCATTTCAAGGAGGTGTCCCCCCCCCCCCCCCCCCCAAAACCAAGGAGGTGCCCCCCTCCCATAAAAATTTCTGGCTACGCCCCTGGTAGCGACTTCAGCGAATATGTCTTAATTTGCTGTGTCAGTCAAAGTGTTCTGTCACCGTGATACTCGGCATATACTGCCTAAGGCCGCATCCTCAAGCCCAAGTTGAAGCCATATGCTCAAGCCACATGGCGGGTGGCTTTTCGCCCACCTCTCACAGGCTTGTCCCAGTGAGGTGCGAAGAACCGGTGACAGACGGGTGGGAGGCCATCCGCCCTGTGCGGGACGGCAGTGCTGCTTGAGGATAAACAGGTCCTTATAGTGGATAGCGTTCTGCCGTCGGGTACGTTGTCGTAGGTTCGGTTACCGGTTGCACTGACCGTGCTCCGTGATGAAGACGGAATACATGAACTCGCACGTGGTCATGTTTAGCTGCAAGCTAAATAATCGTGGGTAGCTAAAAGTAACCCCCCCGCTGTTACTTTTTTTTCCCGTACAGCGACTTTATAACCCTGTACTTTCGTTACTCAATAGATGGCTTCAGTGGCTTAGCCAGAGTAGAGTGCCTCGATGCGCTCGTTCGCCTCCGCTCCGTTCAGGGTGGAGACAAGCGCGTCGTCTGCTACAGCGGTCGCCATTACTGATCCCAATCGTCATTGCGCGCACTGCCAGCGCGCGTATTCGCAGCCTTTTGCTCACGAGTAAAGACACTTTGGGCTGGACTTGCCTTCGCAAACGCATAATCATTCACGGATGTTGCTAGTTATAGGTTTGTAGGCACGTATCACAGCAAGTAATCGAATGTTTCGCGCCTAAAGGTGTTGCAGGACGTAATGACCCTCACCGCCGTCGCGGCCGCTGGCTGCGGCTGAGTGGTGCACAGCTGCTTTGGATCACTGAGAGCTGGAGGCATCACTATTCGCTTTTATACTTTGCGGGTGTATATGTTCGTTTATTTATTTATTTATTTATTTATTTATTTATTTATTTATTTATTTATTTTTACACCGCATACACACAGCATTTCCCAACATGCATCAGCAGTGATAAATTTGCTGACGTGAGAACCCTAAGATTTAAATTACCTGCTGTTTAGCTAAATCTTAAAGCGAATAGAATTCGCACGCAGGTTCTGAGGTTACTGTTTTATGTGACCGATTGCCGGATATATTCGTCCTCGTGTCCTCCTAATGAATGCCTATTTAAAATACGGCTGTATTTCCCATTTCGAGAAAATACCAGCGAAAATGCGGTAAGCATCACAATGTCGTTTAGCGATCGCAGCGGAAACGACTCTAATCTGTGATGCTTCAGTTTTTTAGGAGCGAAGCTTCTTAGGCTCTCACGATGTCCGTTGTCACCGTCGGACCGAAACACAGCTGTTACCAGGCCCGTAGCCAGGGGGGGGGGGGGCTAGCCCCCCCCCCCCCTTCCGAAATTCTCATGGAGGGGGGGTGTTTTACCGAAAATAAATAAAATAAATAGTGAAAATGGGTGTTTTTTGCAAATGCCCCACCCCCCTCCCCCCCCGAAAAAAATTCCTGGCTACGGGCCTGTATGTTACATATACCGTACAAAGAGCGTTCATAGCGTGGAGTATGATTTAAAAATAGACCGTACTCTGTCCATCCGTCCGTGCATATATCCGTCCATCCGTCCGGGCGTCAATCCGTGCATCTGTCCGTCCCCCCCGTCCGTCCATCTGTCCGTCCGTGCGTGCGTCCATCCGTCCGTGTATCTATCCGTGCGTCCATCCGTCCGTGTATCTATCCGTGCGTCCATCCCTCCGTACGTCCGTGGATACGTCCGTCCGTCCATCTGTGCGTGCGTCTGTCCATATCTGTCCGTCCTTTATACTAGTCGGCGACTTCAACGTAGACATTATGCACCTTAGGACCTAGCTTCGCTCCGTCATCAGCATTCACTTCGTGGATCTGCAGCCATTTTTTTCAGCGCCGCAAATTGCGCGTTGAAATTAATGACCGTGTATGGTACACAAAAAGCGTTCCTTCAGGGAGGTAATTCTGGAAAATTATTCCACCGGATAACAAAAAAAAATTTTTTTTCTCTATTTGTCGTTCTTGTTCCGCAAGAAAACACAACTCGGAGTGAATAGTTGCAGTTCATTACAGACGCGACAATATTCGTAATCACACGTTCATGCATCAAAAAAAAAAAAAAAGAAGAAGAAGAAGAAGAAGGAGATGCCCGCGACAGCGAAAGTACGATTTCCAAGCACACCTCGAAAACAACGCCAAATTTGTGAGAACGGTTCTCAACGTTCGAGGCACCAACACGCAGTCAAAACCACACACATAACTTGTAATGGCGTTGCTAGTAATATACACGCCGTTTTAAAAATCATCCCAAAAGTACCCGACGTGCTTGCAATACTCACGCTGCATAGACGAGAGGCACTCGTCGGCTGCCACTTGTCACGCTTTATTATCATTGTCCATAAAAGTATTGAAAGAAAACATCTTCCATCCATTCCTAGAATGGTTCGTGCACTGTGGCACGCAACATCCAGTCATATTGTGGGACTCGCGACGAATCAGACGGGCGACAAGGCGGCAGGCGCCGCGTGCACGCTTAAAAAGAGCACGGCGTGGGGTAAAACATGGCGGACGCGCGAGGCGAGGCGGCGGCGACCCTTTCAAAGAATGGCCACACTCTAAGCGGGGGCGCGCGCATCGAGGCACTCTAAGCCAGAGGGTGGCACACCAGGCCCGTGCCCTCCCCCCCCCCCCCCCGAATTTTTTTCGCCATGGCATACAGAACGAAAAATGACTATTTCAAGGAAGTCCCCCCCCCCCTCCCCCCCCCCCCCCCGAACTTAAGGAGGTGCACCCCCCCGAAAAAAGTTTCTGGCTACGCCCCTGGATGGCTTGTGCTGACACTGCTGAAACCTCCATTTCGGAGTACCAACATGAAGATTGTAATATCACGTTGTTGTTAATCAGCCCATCTCGTCGCACCACGTGGAGTTTCTTTCGTTGTATGCGTGCACCTAAGCAACACACGTTCCGGAGGCACCGTTATTGCATTCAAGCAGGTTAATCGCCACGTGGTTACGCCACGTTGACGTCATCAAGTCCGCCATGTTAGAGTATCGGTACGTTAAGAACCTGCGTCCGTGACATCACGTGTAAGATATCTTGCTCCCTATCATTTACGATTTCTGCTTTTTCGCTGGTGGAAAATTCGAAGTAGCATTCTGCCGCAGAACATGATTGTGGGCCGAAGTAGGAGCACTACAGAATAAAAGTAAAAGATGTGCCGCGGCGGTCAGCTTTCGATGGAGGCGAAATGCCTGAAGCCCGTGTACTATGCGATGTCTGTGTACGTTATAGAACACTAGATGGTCGAATTTTCCGGAGCTCTCCACTACGGCCTCTCCCATAATCATATCGTGGTTTTGGGGCGTAAAACCCCAGATATTATTATCACTTGGCCTAAATGAATCTGTAGCGCTCCACAGCGAATCATCATATAACTATGATAACTTTTTGTAGTATGAAGTTCTTGAGCCTTTAGATCTACGTCAGTTTCTTGTTGCTTCGTCATTTAACCAATTCCATACCGCGGCTTTTGCACAGCTCGAATTGTCCTACCCCTAACCCTACCTTCGGTATCGAATGGTCTACGAAGCCTTGAGTGAGTAGGAGGGAAATATAATAGTTCTGCTGAGAATATTGTCACGTGGTTGTGACGTGGACGAAGACAGCAGTAGGCTTCTTCGAGATGAACCTCCTTATTTGGCCGAACTTGTGGCCGCGAAACGGAAACTCAAATTACAGCAGGCAATGCACGCTGTAGACTGATAACGGCGCGCAGAGCGCCGGTCGTCGATAAACTGAGGAGCGGTGAAGCGGCGTCGGCTTTTAGTACATGTATCGTCGAAGATTCCAGCGTTATCGCTAGCAGCCGCGTAAGTTCCAGAACTGACTCCGATGTTCGCGTTGTGCACGTTATCTCATCGGAAGGTTCTAATATTATCTAGATAGTTCCTCGTCATTCGGGCGCGCTTTGCGCAAGGCAGCGGTTACATCGTAATGAAAACAGAAACATGAAAACATAAAGAAAGGAGCACGTGTGGCAATATTGCATCATTGGATAATGAACCACAGCGGCATACGAAAAAATGTTAATCGTAGTAAGTATGCTCATACGAGAAAAGTGAACTATGCACGTTTGTATTCGCGTGGAGCGGGAATGTTTCAGCGCAAAACTGAAGCAAGGAAGATCTTAGTGACTTCATACAGAAAGGCGTTTAACTTGTACTCTGCGAACGTTCACCCGCAGAAGGTCGGATAGTGGGGGCCCACATTTCATTTTCACGTGCCAAAGGGCCAGAGCCGGAACTGTTTTTCAAAAAGGATCATTTGGTTTCCCAGGTTAAGTCGGATACCTCCGAGTAGCCTCTTTGTGTCAGCGACTTGGCACTACACGTAATGAGTTAATTGCAGTTATTTAGCTGTAATTTGTGCTGGGCACTTAATTTGGAACTAGAGCAGTGCTTGATACTCCATCAACCAGTGCCTTTTACAAGAAATTGCCGATTGACGATCACCACTCTGCGTCAGATTCGAAGTAATGTGTAATAACTTCATCACGGTAACTTATTAGCCCTCTGGGAAGTGGTGCCAGTTAGCCGGGGCGTTATGAACCAGACTTTTTTTCAAGGGAAAGGGGGTAGGGGGCTTCAACCACTCTTTGTGTATGTTCCCTACGTGCTTTTGTACAATAGCGTTAAATACAAATTTGCGGACTTGAAAAATTGGGGGGAGGAGGTTGTTTGACCCCACCGCCTTTGGTTCCACCAATACCAGTATAGAGTAAGGATCATATAAAGAATCTTTTTCAGCTCTTTCTTAGAAGTTGTGGTGTTTGTGTTGGTTATTAAGCGTCTTGACGCACGCGCCTCAAGGAAATGCACTTGGTCAACGCCTGTGCAGAGCGATTCATCGCTATCCCACATCCCGAGCACCTACAAGGCTTCCGAGGAAGGGACGTCGGAGATGGACTACATTCTGAACGCCCTGTGCATGCCTTTCCCGCCGACCTTTAGGAAACAGGTGGGGCTGGTGCTTTGGCGCCATGTGTGGCTCACGCGCATACGTCACCACTACGTCATCACCCTGCTCGAACTGGCCGGCATGCTGCTGCTCATGAGCTCGGTGTGGGACGACTCCGTGGCGCCGTACCGGGCGAGGCCCCACAAGGACCTGTTCTTCGACAGCAGCACGGCTACCGCCCTCTGGGGACGCCTCAACGAGAGCTGGACGCATGGATCGCTCGCGTTTGCGCCCGACCAGCCCTTCTACGCCAACCTGATGGCCAGAGTCTGCGCGGCGTTGGGACCCGGAATGGAGTGAGTTCGAACGTCGTTTTGAAGTGCTAAAGCCGTAGCTTTACGGCGATAGTTGGGCGTGCTAATGGTGACGTTGTCGTTTTGCTGGATAACTCGTACAAAGGGCTCGTCACGAAAGGAAGCCAAGGTGTGCAGACGCGTACACAAGAGCAGAACCCAGGCAACAGAAAAGCCGCATTTCTGTTGTGTTGAGGGTTCGTCTTGTCTGGGCGTTTGTATTATCTGGCTATTTTCAGTATTCGTGACTAGATGTCTGAACTTCTTTCATGATGAATCCCATCCAGGGTTGACAGGTCGAAAAGACTAAAAATTGCCAAGAAATTAGCAAAGTAATCCAAAAAGTAGCCAACTTGAGCCGATGGAAGTAAAGATAATCAAAAAAGTAGCCACGCACAGGGGAAAACAACTGCGACGTTTTTATTTATTTAACTAAATGCAAGAGCCTTCCGGCGGAAATGTAAATAAGTACAGTAAGAACACTTCATAACCAGGACTGCTGAGATTGAAGCGCAAATTGTTGACTTTATGAATGTTTTCGCGCATGATGACGAGGTTCCTGGCGATGTTACAAAAGTGATACTCTCCTTCGCGCCTATTCGCGGGACTTTTCTTAAAAGGACTGCAAGTACTAGACTTGCACGGACAATAAAGATGAGTACTGCATGAGCGCGCTCCAAATCACACTTGCTGGGATTTAAGCGTAAACTGTAGTAGCTTTCGCAACCGTTTCTTGCGTGATGTCTAACTCCGCAGTTAATATTCCCAAGTTGCAGTCCGTACCTGGTTCTAGGAGATAACAGACATTTAGTCAGACATCCGATTTTTAGATGCGAAGCAGCTTAGAGCGGAGTTCAATCCGGTGGTGTGCGGCCTGACCACCCTTACTGCACATGCGCCAACTCTCCCCCCTCTCCTCGCGTGAGCGCGAGGAGGTGGGGTGTAGGAGGTGGCGTGAGCGCTGCCTCCGCTTCGTTTCTCCTCTCCCGTTTCGCTCTCTCCGGCTCAGCTGTGCGCTCGTCTATAATGCGGCGTGCGCTCGTATATAATGCGGCGCGCGCTCGTATATAATGCGACGCGCGCTCGCTCCGTTGCACTCTCCTTCGCAACGGCGCTATGGATATGTCAGCGTTGGCGCCAGTTGTAGCGGCATCGGTAACGTAAGCTGTGACAGCAGCGCAAGCAGCGTAAGCAGCACCGCTGATGCACAACTCCACACACAAATCAAACATACACGGAAACATACAAATGGAAACAACAACTGGAAACACAAGTGAACACTGGCGCTGCTTCGCATCCCCACATGGTTCCCTTTAGTGGGAGATGGTGTAATCTTTTTATTTTGCTGAGTGCAGAGCGTTCTGAGTGCAGGGCGTAGAACAGTATATGCGTTGTGTTTTGACTATATTTGTTCTTGGGGGGGGGGGGGGGTGCGAAGTAGGGCAGACGAGCATTTCCAGGGCAGGGTGGAAAGGGGGGGGGGGTTACGCTTTACGCATACGCCGCCTTTGTATACGTGAAGATTCGTCTATAAGCGTTGAAAGCTGGGCGAGTTGGTACTTGTTCATCTTCAAGCAAACTGCGCAGCATACTGGACACAAAGAAAGAACGAAAAAGGACAGACGTGGGCAGACTCACGACTGATTTATTGCAAAAAGCTAATCGACCTTAAATAACGTGTTTACTCGAAGCTATTTAATGTCCATAAGGTTTTCCGTTCTTTCTTTGAGTCCCATCTGTTGCGCAGTTTGGTAATCTATTGGCGTCATACGCGCGGCGCAGAGCCGATGCCCTTCCAGGACGCCGTCAAAGCAGCCGAGTTCGCCGACGAAGGCAAGACTGTGGCTTTGACATCCGCGAACGACGTGCACCGTCGCGTGGCCGTGTGGTTCGAGCAGCCGGCGCCCGACCGGCTCACCTACCACGTGCACTTCCCGGACGCCGACTTCGACCTCTACCAGGAACACCGGCTGAACCTGCTGGTCCCGGGACCCGCAAACATTGACGACTTCGACGAGATCAGTTGAGATTGCGCGATCAGACTCGAAGGCAGTGGCGTAGCCAGGGGGTGGCACACCGGGCCCATGCCCCGCCGAAATATTTTTTCGCCATGGCACACAGAGCGAAAAATGACCATTTCAAGGAAGTGCCCCCCCCCCCCCCCCCCCCGAAAAAAATGTCTGGCTACGCCCCTGCTCGAAGGGCGCGTTTTGTCGGGCTTGTGTAGGAGTTGTTACGTGGTCTGCTTGTTGGCTCGCACGGGAAATCGAGATCTAATTGTGAAAGGTCGAAAACCATAAATACAAGCAACCCAAACGCTGAGAATGCGAACATTTTCTGTTGTTGTTTTACTGCGTCCAATTAAAAGGTCAACCTCTCAGAAGCTTAGATTACGTGCTGAAAAGCGTGAGTGCTCCTTGAAAAATTATTTGCTACATATCTAGCTAGCTTCGGTTCCTGCTATAACCTGACGTCACGACGCGGTATGAGCTTCTCCTCACCTGGTCGCGCAACGTATCGGGACGTTTCCATGGCCGCTCCGCCCTGTGGTCCCGTTTGGGACGCACAAGCGGCCATTTTGCAGGTTTTGGTACCAGAAATCATCAAAACTAGCCATATTGAGGCGCGAAGACACCACAATTCACTATAACCACAATTTCACCACAATTTCACAAGTTCACTATAACCACAATTTATACTCTAGCCTGCATGACGTCACGCTACTGTCGATTTCAGTAGGCGCGCCATGCGAAAGCTGACTCTAATATCAAACTACAAGGGTGATTCAAAAAGTAAGGGCCGTTTGCTAAGATTTAAATCTTTACGCGTCAGAATAAAGATTTATTTGTGCAGGGCCATCCGTTCATTATTCAGCAAGGTGCTGAAGTTATTGTTCTGGCTCGGTACTTGTCTACTTGACGGACAACGGACATGAAACTGTCCGTGAGAATCATAGCTCCCGCCAGTTGGGAAGTGCCAGCTGTAATTAGATTTTCCTAGGCAAAAGGGTCATCAGCTTCTCCAATCCATGGGGAGTCGTGCCTAGTTTATGGGCCTACAGTGGTTAGTGAAGGAAAGGTCAAGAAAATGGTCCCGATAATGCACAAATCGGCCGCACGATTTGCACGACGAAGAACAGAGTGGCAGGCTCAGCATCAAGACCAATGAAACTGTCCAGCAAATGCACCGAGAATTGCAATTATATCGACGACTGACAGTTTGTGGTCTGTCGGATAGAATTCCTTTTCGTTGAACGCTCTAAAATTTAACACGACTGTAACGGAAAAGCTCGGAATTCACTAAGTCTGTGCCAGCTGGGATACCAAAAATGCTTACCGACCAACTCAAACAGCAAGAAATTCCCAGGCGGCGAACTTCTATGCAGTGGCACTAAACAAACTGGTGCAGCGGTAC
>JALIZH010002676.1:0-19920 GCA_030522465.1 Rhipicephalus appendiculatus
ATTCGCAGTTTTCACATAAAACGAGCAACTACACAGCTTTATGCGCTTGCGTTAATGCATAGGCGTGTTGAAACTGCAGGCTTGCAATAAGGTGCCTTGCAGCCATAGATCGGCGAACTCACCCATCAGTCGACTCACTCGGACTCACTCAAACAGAGATTCAGCCGTGAGTCTGAGTCTGAGTGAGTCCGGGTGAGAAATATTTTGGTGAGTTTGAGTCCGAGTGAGTCCGGTTGAAGAAAATTTTCGTGAGTGTGAGTCCGAGTGAGTTTGACTCCGCAAAATTTTGGTGAGTCTGAGTCCGAGTGAGTCCAAAGCGCAAGTTATATTTCTTGAGTGAGTCTGAGGGAGTTCCACTTCTTTTTGCCGACCTACGGTCATATCTACCCATCTTCAACATTACTATTAACCCTTTCAGTCCCGAATTAACTATTTTCAATGTAAGCAACTAGATTTTACATTTTGAGATGCGCATGATCATGGTAGTTCAAAAAAAACTGAAAAAAATCTTTGCTCACACTTTTCAGTGAAGAGTAATTAATCGGACAATTAATTTAATAAATAATTATTATTTAATAATATTTCCATAATTTTACTTCATTTATTACTTAAAATGTTATTCAGATAGGATAGCATAATGTCCAATAGCCAAAATTCAAATTTCTGGCACAGAACTAAAATAAATGCCCCATCTCTGCACGGTGAAAAGAAGACGCTGCCTCAGCAAAATGCGCGAACAGCACGACCGCTTCTGTCATTTCTTCGTTCAGACGTGACCTCGCTTTATTGTGTGTGCCATGTTGACACCACATGTAGGGCAGATGCTAAATACGGGCTCTTGAGGAAGAACAACGCTTTATCTTTACCAGATGCTTGCTGACTGACCTAGATAATTTATGATTCCAATTGGAATCACTGGGACTGAAAGGGTTAACCCTGCCTGGATTCACGTTTATACTCACGTCTACTCACACGTAATCCAAAGGAGTGTCTTTCATACACTATTTCAATATTTATTGATCAGAGGCGCGAGTTACGTAGGGGAGTGCCTTGACCCCCCCCCTGGCAACTATTCCAAGTGTAGCATGGATATATGGCACAGGCAAGAGCGCCGGCGAAAGAAGAGGACGAGGACTGTTGCTGATGCTCGCGCTTGCTGTCATAACAGATGCCTTGAAGTCATAATTACCAGGTTACGCTGTCGTATTCCATCATTAAATTTTTATTTATACAGAGCCAGCTTGGCACCCTCCCCGCTTTGTTCTTATTGTAGAGAAGACGAAACAATAGAACACTTTCTGATCTATTGTCGAAAGTACTCTGCAGTAAGAAAGGTATCTCTAGAAACGCCGTTGCGCATCATTGGGTTAAACTTAACAACTGAAAATTTGCTATCCCTAGGTGCACTAACCCTTGGGCACAGCAACGGGAAAGTATGCGAGGCCTTGCAAGATTTTATAGAACAGACAAAAAGATTTACAGAATAACCATGATTCTAAAGCTCCGCAGCTAACCAAACGAGACTCCAAAAATATTTTTTTTCTATGTTACTCATTTATTGCTTATTCGATAAGAATCAATTCGACCGAACATTTTGTATTTAAAGAAAAATAGTTTTTCAAAAAAATCTTACTTTTTTCCCGAAACGAGGAATTAATCTCTTTTCTAGTTTCTTTATTATCGTTTTCTTTTTTTTAAGCTACCCGATTCTTGGCCAATCCCCCAGCGTGGGTGTGAGCCAGAAGCATAGGATCTACATCTACATCTACATCTACAGCTTGCTCCGCTTGACATCTGGTCGCTTCACCTCTGCCAGTTCGCTAATAAACGTCTCACGGGCTTACCGCTAAACGCATCCTATTAAGTGGTGGAGAGTGCTGGTTTCCTTTCCCATCCTGGAACTCCGCAACCGGACTCTACCTTCGCCATCAACAATGCCCACCGATGTCGCACAGCAGACTGCTCCCACATCCCCACCTGCCCGCTGTCCCGGCGTCCCAAGAGAGCGAGACCCAGTCATCTTCACCGGTACCGATGAGCAGGATGTCGAGGACTGGCTGTCTTCGTACGAACGAGTAAGCGTCAATAACAGGTGGGACGATACCGACAAACTTGGCCGCGTCCACTTTTACCTCAGAGGAGTAGCGGAACTCTGGTTCAACAACCACGAAGGCGAGATCATCAATTGGGCCACTTTCAAAACTACCTTCGCGGACGTATTTGGCCGACCAACAGTGCGCAAGCTCCGCGCAGAACAGCGCTTGCATGATCGCGCCCAGCTGTCTGGCGAATCTTTCACCTCATATATCGAGGATGTCGTAGGCCTCTGCCGTCGCTTCAAGCCTGACATGTCCGAAACCGACAAGGTGAAACATATAATGAAGGGCATCGAGGACGATGCGTTCCACATGCTGGTGGCGAAAAACCCGCAAACAGTCGCAGACGTCATTCAGCACTGCCAAAGCTACGACGAGTTGCGAAAGCAGCGCATTTCAACTCGACGCCCTGCTTTCGACACGGCCAGCTCGTCAGCATTGACTGTTAGCGCCATTTCTCCGGAACCGGCGGTGTTGACGCAGCAAATCCTGCAATTCATCCGAGAGGAAGTGGCCCGCCAGTTGTCTCTTGCGCCTTTCCTCCCGAGCAGTACTCATGGGCTCACCTCGTCGTTGCGACAAACCATCGAAGAGCAAGTCTCCGAGGCACTTCCGTCCACGTACCAGCCACCGCCTGTGTCCGCTCCGCTGACCTACGCTGACGTCGCGCGAAGGCAGGCACATGCGCTGCCACATGTCGCCGACTCTGCTCAGCAAACACACGCCTTCTACGCAACGCACGCGCCGGCAGCCCCGCCCGTTCCCCTCTATCGCCGCCCTTCAACGCTTCCCACTAACCCTTGGCGCACATCGGATAACAGACCCATCTGTTACTACTGCTGTCTACCCGGCCATGTCGAGAGGTTCTGTCGCCGGCGCGTCCCCTCGTCCAGCTACCGCTGATGAAAGCCATAGCTACGCCCGCACAGAATCACCACAGCCGATGCCTCCTCATGCTACTTCGGACAGCCCTTCGTCGAGCCGCCGCGCCTTCGACCCACGTCGATCACACTCCCCGCGCCGACGTTCGCTTTCGCCAATGCTTCCTCGTGCACCACCTGCCCAAACGGAAAACTGACCATCGCAGTTCCGGAGGCAAGAACTGCGCCGCTGTCGAACTCTACAAGGCCTCGTTCTCTACAGACTACTAATGAAATAACTGTGTTTATTGAAGGTGTTGCCGTTCAAGCATTAGTCGATACTGGAGCTGCTGTGTCTGTATTGAGTGAAGCAATGTGCCGCAAGTTTAAAAAAGTTACGATTCCGCTTTCTGGCGTCTACCTGCGTACGGCATCCGCGCATCACGTAAGCCCTTCTATGACTTGCACGGCTCGGCTACTCATACAGGACGTTCTGTACGTGGTCGAATTCGTCGTCTTTGCACAGTGCTCGCACGACGTCATATTGGGCTGGGACTTCCTTTCCGCACACCATGCCGTTGTTGATTGTGCCCGTGCAGAACTAGAATTATCAGCGATCTCCGACGACGATTCTCACAAGTCTTCTTTTTCTCGTGTCGTCGTCGCCACGGACACTGACATCCCACCTAAGTCTTCTGTTCTTGTGCCGATCTCCTGCGACCATGCCCCTTTTTCAAACGCCTTGTTCACGCCGTCAGAAGACCTTGCTTCTCGAAAGAACTTCCTGCTGCCTTTTGCTCTTCTCACGATCGAAAACTCTTGCGCGGCCATTTATGCCACGAATCTGCTTCCAGTACCCGCCACATTATTCCGCGGCGAATGTCTAGGCCGACTTGAGAACATCGATTGTGTTTGCGCCAGTCCACTGCCCGATCGCGCCACAAGCCTTCAGATCGCCAGCGTTACTCCCGTTCCTACGTCCACCACATCTTCCCAAGACGCCTTCCTTCCATCAATTGATTCGGACCTTCCTGTTGCTCAACGGACCCAACTCTTGACCCTTCTCGACCACTTCCGGACGTCTTTTGACTACACGCAAACCAATTTGGGCCGAACATCTGCAGTCGTTCATCGTATTGACACCGGCACCCATGCACCATTGCGTCAGCGTCCATACCGGGTCTCTCACGCTGAACGCCGAGTTATTGACGACCAGGTGACCGATATGCTTAATCGTGGCGTCATACAGCCGTCCAACAGTCCGTGGGCCTCTCCGGTGGTACTCGTCAAAAAGAAGGACGGTAGCATCCGATTCTGTGTTGACTACAGGCGCCTTAACAAGATCACGCGCAAGGATGTTTATCCGCTTCCCAGAATCGACGACGCTCTCGACTGTTTGCAAGGGGCAGAGTTCTTTTCCTCGCTGGATCTTCGATCGGGGTACTGGCAGGTACCCATGGATGAAGCTGACCGTTCCAAGACTGCGTTTGTAACCCCGGACGGCTTGTACGAGTTCAACGTGATGCCGTTCGGCCTTTGCAACGCCCCTGCCACCTTCGAGCGTCTGATGGACAACATACTTCGAGGCCTCAAGTGGCAGACGTGTCTTTGCTATCTGGACGACGTCGTCGTTTTTTCAAAAGATTTCGATACCCATCTTCTGCGCCTCGCAAGTGTCCTGGAATGTCTCACACATGCTGGGCTGCAACTGAACTTGAAGAAGTGTCATTTTGCTGCCCGGAAGCTCACCATCTTAGGGCATGTTGTCAGCAAGGACGGTGTCCTACCCGACCCTGCGAAACTCCGCGCCGTCGCTGAGTTTCCCAAACCATCGACACTAAAAGAACTCCGGAGCTTTATTGGCCTATGTTCGTATTTTCGTCGATTCGTCCATAAGTTCGCATCCGTAATGGCCCCTCTAACACGCCTACTTGCTGACAGCCAAGGTATTTCGGCGTGGTCTTCCGCTTGCGACGACGCATTCGCGAAACTGCGTCATCTGCTGACATCTCCACCGATTCTCCGTCACTTCGACCCAGATGCCCCTACCGAAATCCACACGGACGCTAGTGGAGTCGGCCTTGGCGCTATTCTTGCTCAACGCAAGTCTGGCTTCGACGAGTACGTCGTTTCTTATGCCAGTCGCACTCTTACCAGAGCTGAAGAGAATTATTCAGTCACAGAAAAAGAATGTCTAGCCATCGTTTGGGCAATCGCAAAGTTTCGACCTTACGTATATGGCCGCCCATTCGATGTCGTGACTGATCACCACGCACTTTGCTGGTTATCATCACTCAAAGACCCATCTGGTCGTCTAGCTCGTTGGGCCTTGCGTCTCCAAGACTATGATATCCGTGTGGTCTACAGATCAGGCCGCAGACATTCAGATGCCGACGCTCTTTCCCGCTTTCCACTTCCCCATGATTATGGAACTGCGTCTGTTTCCAGCTACGATGCTGCGGCGCTTGCATACACCGACATGCCTTCTGAGCAGCGCAAAGACGCTTGGATACTCTCTATAATGGAGTTCCTGTCTCAGCCGTCCCCACGTACCACCCCTCATTCACTGCGACGCACAGCTCGACATTTCACCATCCGCGATGGACTCCTGTACCGTCGCAACTACCTTTGTGACGGCCGCAAATGGTTGCTGGTGATTCCTCGCCACCTACGTGCCGATATCTGCGCCTCCTTTCACGCGGATCCCCAATGCGGCCACGCCGGTGTAATAAAAACGTATGCACGCCTCCGGCTGCGGTATTACTGGCGTGGAATGTACCGCTTTGTCCGACAGTACGTACGCTCGTGTCCCAAATGTCAACGCCGGAAGAGCCCGCCGCACATGGTCGATGGACCACTACAGCCGTTGCCTTGCCCCTCCCGGCCTTTCGACCGCATCGGAATAGACTTGTACGGTCCCCTTCCCTACACGCCCGACGGAAACCGCTGGGTGATTGTCGCCATTGACCACCTGACACGCTATGCTGAAACTGCCGCGCTGCCAGAGGCCACATCACGTGAAGTTGGCTTATTTATCCTTCACAAACTTGTTCTTCGCCACGGCGCGCCTCGTGAGCTACTCAGCGACCGCGGACGTACGTTCCTTTCCGAAGCCGTACAAGCCCTTCTTCGTGAATGCAATGTTGTGCATCGGACAACCAGCGCGTACCATCCGCAAACCAACGGGATGACAGAGCGCTTTAACCGCACTCTGGGTGACATGCTGTCCATGTACGTGTCCGCTGATCACACCAACTGGGACCGCATACTACCCTTTGTTACTTACGCTTACAATAGCGCCACTCAGTCTACGACAGGATTCTCTCCGTTCTTCCTGCTCTATGGGCGCGAACCTTCCTCATTCATGGACACCATCCTTTTGTATCACCCGGACGCTTCAGAATCCACAACTCTATCTGAAGTCGCGACTTATGCCGAGGAATGCAGGCAACTCGCACGTTCCTTCACCGCGCAAGATCAAGCGCGCCAGAAGGACCGTCACGATGAAAACCTGCCTCACCACTCGTATTCGCCTGGAACGTTGGTATGGCTTCGCGTTCCCTCATCTGCTCCTGGCCTTTCCACAAAGCTACTGCCGAAATACGAAGGCCCCTACCGAATCCTACGTCAAGCCTCCCCGGTCAACTACATTGTTGAGCCCGTTCAACCGTCGACGGACCGACGCCGTCGAGGCCGCGAGACTGTTCATGTGGATCGATTGAAGCCGCACTACGACCCACCCGTCGTACCCGTTCCATAGGTCGCCACGATGGCTCCTTTTCTGCGGGGGGAGTGATTTGTAGCATGGATATATGGCACAGGCAAGAGCGCCAGCGAAAGAAGAGAACGAGGACTGTTGCTGATGCTCGCGCTTGCTCCGCTTGACATCTGGTCGCTTCACCTCTGCCAGTTCGCTAATAAACGTCTCACGGGCTTACCGCTAAACGCATCCTATTACAAGGAAGTTCTTGATAAATATATCTTATGTTGTCATGTCTTTCAAGAAAAATGATCTTACGGGTTTACGAGCACTCGTAACTCGTATTCTTAGGTGCTGTATCAAAAGGCGCCTAGAGGAGCACCGATTACGTGAGATATTGGCGTTATAAAGCATTGACACTATGGCCGCAAAACATAATTCTAGGTTAACGGACTCATGAGTCGACACACTCGGACTAACTCAGACTCAGATCCAGCCGTGAGTTTGAGTCCGAGTGAGTCCGGTTTAAGAAAATTTTGACCGAGTGAGCCCTAAGCGCAAAATATATTTCATGAGTCAGTCTGAGTGAGCTCCACAAGTTTTGCCGACCTATGCTTGCAGCACACAAATTCGAAGGATAAGCTGTCGTCAAATAACAAATTAAGCGCGCAAGCAACCGCTGACGATATTGGCGTTTTTCGGCGTGCTGTTGTCGGAGACATCGCGTTCAGTGAGCGCCACGGTCAGGGCGAGTTCTTTTCATACTGACGAGGGAAGCGCCGGTCTTGTAGCATCCTACGCTGCTCATTGTCACAAAACACGGAATACTCATCGCCATAGGCGTGGGCAGGGTTCCCCTTCAGAGGGGGGAGGGGGTGAAGGTCCATCGCAGCGCCCCTTCTCCCTATTAAAGGAGTACTGACACGCTTTGAAGACATCGCGAAAAGGACATTTTTCGTTTCCTTGGTAGGTGTCAGCGCTCTCCACACATCGCAGTCGGACAACTCGTATAAAATATTTTATTTTGATTTTAGCGTTTTCGTCGTCGCTCAGCCTCTGCAAGCCAGCTCCACTGCAATGGACATTATCCTGACGAGTCAAGACAGTTCTTGAGTTTGCGAGCTCTGCGTCGTGCATGCAGCCTAAATTGCACAAATTACTCTAAGAATCACTGGACAACAATTCCCTCGTCATTTTTTTACGTGCACCACAAGCAGATGACAGATTTGCCGTTAGTACATCGCCAGTTGCTGTCTTCCCGTGACGTCACACTCGTATGACACGTCACTGAGAAGCCGCCCCCCTCGATATCGAAACCGAAAGTGTTTTTTAAGGTAGCGGTAATCAAAATATATTCGATGCATTGCTAGGCACAATACTCATTTTAGGTTTCTCGATACCAGTACTTTTATTTAGAGCAGCAATCCAATTTCTTTTTAAAATTCGTGTCAGTACTCCTTTAAGCCAATGTATGCGGTAGACTTCGCGTCACCCCCCCCCCCCCCGCCCCTGCCACCCCCCCTCCCGTGCGCACGCATATGCTCATCGGCGCCTCCTGCCACGTGCAACTTTCTGCGGGCGTATGCTGCTGGTTGCGTGGACGCTTCTTTCAATGGCACACGGAGCGTCATCGTAGACAGCTGTAAAATAGCCGCGGACAAAACACCGCACCAGAGGCGAAAAGCATCGATCTCCAAATGCGATAAACGCCTCCGAAACAATACGAGCAATTTGCAGCTGTTCCATAGAGGGGGCTATTACTGACAGCTGTTTACTGAACGAGGCATATAGGCTCGACATATAGGGAGCACCGAGCAAACTATGCAAGAAGAACTCAGCCGACAGCTTCGAGAATCCCATGCGCGGTCCATTTGACGCCATGACAGAACGGCCGCTGCTCATCGACAGATCTGTGGCAGAGTTTTGTACGCAAGCAAGAGAAAGATGAATCTACTTCAGGCTCCAATTGGCTTGGAGAAATCACCGCTGAGTTTTCCACATGCGCAAACACATGACAAGTCCGGCATTTCATAATGTTTTCAATATGCATTTATGACGCACGGCCGGTATTTCATGTCACGAACAAAGTGTTGATTATTAGCGTGACGTAACTCTCAGAACAGAAACGATGCTAGCGCTAAGTTGTCAAGGAAAAAACTTGCACCGCGAAATTCTACACTGGTTGCCCGGATGCTTTCATTTTGTTCTCGCGACAGTACCCGGATGTTCTCGTTTGAGGGCCCGGATAACGTCTCTGGCTTTTGGCTCAAGGTTACCTCAAGGTCGCCAAAAACTGAAGTTATGAGCATTTCATGCTTAATGCACGAACTTGCCAGAATGCGATTGTTGTTGTGGGACAAAAGAGAAAAAAAACTCTCCAAAGGGTGCAAACAGTCTTTAGGGTGTATGCGAATACGCCAATTTTGAACAACCCTAACAGAGGGAGCTGACAACGAGACCTACTAACACAGGCCAAGCACGAGAGCACGGGTTTGATTCCCGTCCTTGAAAAACAACACGATTCTGCGTGGCAAAAACAACTGTTGAGATATATTCGGGTCTGGCAAAGCATGGGATTAGCACGTTTTGGTGGTTGCGGGAACTCACATCTGCGGAAAGTCACAACAGCTTCCAAAAATAAAAAAAAAAGAGAAAGAAATGTTGACGCTGCTCATTTTCATGGTGCGGTGAATTCCGGCCCCTTTGGCACATAAAAGCGACGCTGATCTGCCGGATAGTTCAAAAGACATGCTCTAATTACTTAACGCCAATTAATGACGTGACCGATTGCGCCTTGTTATCAGGCGAGCAGGAATATCGTTTCCTCATAGCAAACCGCGAAATCTCGCCCAACACTGAAGCGTGAGTGTCACAACTCTTCTGTCAATATAGGAATTGTTGGGAACTATTGATAAATTTGCGAGGAACTGTTGAGAAAGGCACCGCGCACTGGCGTAACCAGTCGGGGGGGGAGGGGGGGGATTTAACACCCTCCAGGGGCGTAGGCAGAAATTTTTTTTTTCGGAGGAGAGGGCACCACCTTGATCTGAAGTGGGGGCCGGGCAGGCAGACATGGTGGAGTGTCACTTTGTACTCCGTATGCCATGGTAAAAAAAAAATAATAAATAAAAAAAATTCGGGGGGGGGGGGGGGGCACGGGCCCGGTGTGACGCCCCCCTGGCTACGCCATTGACACCCCCCCCCCCCCCCAAATAATTTTCAATTTTACATGTGTTTATACGTATACACGCACACATACAAACACACGCACGAACATACCTAAAGTATGTCTGAACCCCCCCCCCCCCCCCCTCCCCCCTCACGGAAAAAAAATTCTGGATACGCTTCTGATCACAAGCTACTTCCTCGGGCCTTACAGTTACTGCATGCCTTGTGAGATTTCATAGCTTACCTCGTTCAAAGTTGTCAAAGAAATGGACACTTATCAGTCGTTGGCACGGAAGTGCGCCAAATGTCTCGAAACTTGGTGGGGTCACCTGGGCGATCTGAAAGCGTACCGTGAGGAAGCAGTCTGCTCGACCTACACGCTTCCTTCGCGCTCGTCCTTACGCCCAGTCCTATCGTTCTGCGTAGCCCCAAACGTACGATCCCTGCCAAAACTGATGGCAGCCACCTATAACTTCACTGGAAGGAGCTCTAACTCCCAATGTTATGCCACGTGGAATACTCGCTCACCCACTATTTATCGGTTCCAACAATGGGCAAGGTTTTGAGCCATGGCAGAGTTTCATAGGCTTGTGTGCCATGATTGACAGATCAGTAGGAATAGCCTTTTATAGTGGTATATATGGGCTAGTTTCCCATAAAATGTAGGTTCCCGATTCTATTCAACTGTTGAACCAAACTAGGCTTCCACTTCAGATAAATAAAATCTCTAATTGATAATACCCTTAAAAGAGGATTGAAACTTTGGTAACAACTGGGTGAAGGTTAGAATGACAGAAAAGTTGAGATAGTTGGTACGGATCCTTGATAAAAGAAGGCAAGGAGCGCAGACAAGAACAAAGGAGGAAATATCAGGACCACGCAAGCACCGTGTTACGCTGTCCTGATCTCTTGCGTCCCTGCCTGCACGCCTACCTCCTTATATTGTGATGCGAGTTCATACTGAGAACTGAGAATACCAACACCGCCACCAGAACAAGGACACAAAGGAACACTGCGGTATTTGTTCCTTTGTGTCCTTGTTCTGATAGCCCTCTTCTATCCTCAGGTCTGAAACATTGGCTCTTGTGCTTTTCCTATATGTTCAATAAAAGCGTTATCTATCAGGAGACGCATGTCGGCGTTAGCTATTTCTTTAATGGTTAATGTTTGATTAAGTAGGTGCCGCTTGTGATAGCTCGTAAGCAAAGTGTAAAGGAAATAGCATGGAAGCTATATTCGGCATTTATTATAAGATATATGCTTCAACAGAGAATGTCGCTTAGGCGATAGTTTTAGCAAGAGGATTCGTCTTCGTCACGGCAGCTACTGCATTCCTAAGGAGCGTGCCTATATACAGGCTGGTCCACTGTTAAAGAAAACACTTGCCTTCTGGTCATATCCGGATTGCACTCTTGCAAAAGCATATAGTGGTTTTAATTTGCACAAGACTACTGGCAGTTCACATTACTGACTACTTTTGACAGACTAATGACGTGCCCACACTATGTCTTTACGTTAAGTAGCAGTTTGCGGGTCAGCGATATTAAAGGTGCTTATTATAGCGTTCCTTTTATCAGTAGACCGTACTCTACGCTTCGCTCACTTCAAGACTCCATATCCCGCTCTGAACATTTATTTCGTCTGCTTCTTCTATTGTATCGGATGTTTTTTTTAAATAATTAACGGAATTTTAGGGCCAACCAGGGCGCAATTATAATTATGAATTCCTACGAATTACTCTCAGAAGCTCAGACTACTTGCGCAAGCAATCATAATGAACATTGTCCGCAATTGAAGGAGCTTCGGTAATTAAGGCTTAAACCGACTACTTAACTCTACATATTGCAATTTAAGGACCGAAGCCAGTGAGTTCGTAAGTCATTGGATTGCGTCTAACGAAATAGAAGTGCCCCTCGATCAAGTCCCTTTCTTTTACACACCTATAATGAATTCTGGAGAAGACTCCAGTTTTGAAGTATGCGTTCCCAAAATCAGCGTCGTAACGAATAATTATTCGAGTGATTTTTTAGAGCTCGACTGCGTGAACAGGTGTTTTCTGGAAACCTAGACATAAAAGTGACCTTGTGCGAAACTGTGGCAGCATTTGTCTCAAAACTGGTGTTGTAGCGATGAAATTCACTCAACGTGAGTTTGCCTCGTTAAATTACTCGCTTCATTCATTCCATCGAAATATGACAGCTAAAGGCAGCTGGATAAAAACGTGATTACTTAAAGTTTTGCTCATTATTAAATTATGCATTTCAGTTTCCACTCTACGAAAGAACCTCCTCTTCGAGTGTTCATTTGTATCTCCGTCAGGCGCGAACTATGATGCACTGTCCGCAAATTCTTCAAATGCGCATAACATAATTCCAAGGCACTCAATACTGCATTCCTAGAAAGAAAATGAATGACTTTTGTTTTGTGGGAGGTTCAGTAATTAATTTTAATTAGCGTGTAATTAATTATCCGCCTATTCTGCAACTAGCCAGCTTGAATTCTTGCATAAAAAATAAAATATTAGGACAGAATAAAATACATGACCAGATTTTTTTTTTTTTTTTTTTTTTTGCATTTGTTTCGAGCACAGAAAAAGAATAATCTTGGCGTTGGTCCTGGAATGCGGCACGTTGAACGATCGCCGAACATGGCAGTGTCTCCAACAAAGTGATCATTTGCAGCTATACGCAGCACGATGGAGTTAAATGACCGCTCGATCTCCACTCAAGAAGCCGTATGCAAATGTTCACACTGCGTTTCAAGCAATTTCAAGGAATACGCAGTTCGTGACGCGCCTCTGAAGTTGATGCGTACAATTCTACTCACCGCCCCTGAAAGGGCTGTAGCCAGTAGGACAACGAAGTCCTGCTTAAATTAAAAAAAAAAAAAAAGCAAGAAACAGTGGCTATCTCTAAATGCAGTTATGCGTCTGGAAAGTTTTTCTACTGGGGCTGCCGATCGTAACGCATTTTATTCCTTTTCTTCCGGCAGCACATTTCATTCTCGATTTCAAGTACGAATGAAGTTATCTTCAATATATACTCGGTATTCAATATTTTATATTGATGCAGACTTTGCCTTATGGCGTGACATGGTGCTTGGCGTGTGTGATACATTTGCTACGCGGCATGTGTTGCGTATGAACCGAAGCGTTGTTTGTGGGATCTGCAGTAATAAATCCAGTGTTCATGGCTTGTCATGGCACTATATAGCGGAAAACCGACTCGGTGTAGCCCACGAAAACGTTCTGTTCGCAGGCCTGGACACGTCCATGGTAGCCGGCATGCATCTGCCGTCATCAAATGAAGGATCAGTATCTGCCCGTAGCGCCCACTGGTAAATACGATCAGTTCTACGCAGCGGTGATAGCCGGTGACGGCCGGTTTGTACAGGCCACCCTGGCCTGAAGCCTCCTACATTAAAGGGGCCCTGCAACACTTTTCCAAGTAGCCATGGAATGAATTCACTAAAGGAGCTTATTGCCTCACGAATTCACTGCCGTAAAAATTTTTAGAATCCTTTCAGTACGAGCGGAGTTACAAAGATTTGTCGCACGCACATTCTCTCTTCTCTCGTCCCGACGAAAGCGCTGGAAGCTAAACAGGGAGGGTTGGCACGGGGGAAGAAAATACGTCACGTGCGCCTCGTGACGTTGAGCACTTTTTCTCCTTTTTTTTTCGAATACGCCGCTTCTCAGTGTGATCCCGCCCGCACGCAAGCGTGGACAAGTCGCGGCCTCCCGCGGCGGCCCCAGTAACGACCGAGCTCGTCATGCTCAAATCAGTCAATGGCTGATACAATGGCTGTGACGAGGGATTTTTGAGCTTGTAGAGTCATTTGTCGAGAGAAGAGAAAGCAATTTTTAGCTGACTTTGAGAATTTATGGTGAACTCCAGGCCGCGTGCTCCGCTATAATATTTGGCTCGCGTGTTCTCGGGAGCCTCGACTACCGATCGGCAGCGTTTTCTGACCATGCTCAAAAAGTGTTGCAGGGCCCCTTTAAAGGGCCCGTCAACAACCCCGAGGTCCAAAAATTGTTATAGAGAGAAATATGTGCACTTTTGCTATGTGAACCTGCTGCCGCAAGAATTTTGCGAATACGCGCAATAATAAGGAAGTTACAGGGGTTAGAACATCCGTTTCAGCTGGTTTCAAATTTTCGCGCGGCCTCGCCACCCTTCTCCGCTGTAGAAATGGGGAGGCGTAGCCCGTCGTCTTGACTCCGCCCACTTCGGCAACGTGACACGGACGTCAGTGAAACGTCATCGGCGCGCAGCCAACGACCGAGCAGGGCTTCCCCCACATGAGCACGTGTCAGCGGCGCAGGGAGGAAGCGCGATCAGAGCCGTATATCCTTCGGAGAGTTCGGCGGAGGGGCGGAGCCAACAACCATCCAAATTTAGCGGCGGCGCTGTCCGCCATTTTGTGCCGAGCCGCCCTAAGCTCGCGTTGGCGAGCGAGCGCTGTCTCTGGCTAGCTTTCATCGAAAAAAAAAATAACTGCAGATAACGCGCGTATTTGAACAGGTTCATAGAAAGGTAGCTTTAAAGAAGCCTAGCCTAACATGCGTCAAAGGCGGGACGGTGTGGGCGAGTGTAAATGAACTGCACATTGTTGTTTTGATCCGCAGGAGATCAGCAGCTTTTCCCTGCACCTCGCTGTGCTTCGAGTACTGCTGCAGTTTATTTTGTAGGAACCAAATAAAAATCGCCTGTTAGGCACTGAGGCATTATACGTTCCACATTTCGACATGTATATAACCTTCGGTATTAAATGTTTGATACAAACGCTCTCTTGACAACGCAACGAGGTTTTGTCTGTGCGTGCCTTAATCAAAGCTTTCACTGCTAGCCAGTAAAAACTCAACTGCGTCGCTTACCGAGAAAAATACAGCGCATTTACTTCGGCGGGCGTCAGCACCTGAAGTTTTTGCTAATGCGCAGTGAAACAGTGATAGATTATTTATCACTCGTATGGTCTTCGGGAACTAACACCCGAGGTATGCACTTGATTCGGTTATTTAAACTTGCTACATGATCAGTGCCGGGCCATGGCAAAGGGCATCATCGTGGAAAAAGACCTTTGATGGCTCGAAATTAGCAGGGCTTGAAGGGATGAAGGCTGTTCCAATATTGGCTGTACAAATGCACTCATGCCAAACGGGGTGAGTTCTGAACTGAACGAAAGTCTGTCTTGATTTGCATACCTTCAGGTAAACAGCTGGGCCAAGCATTACCACTTAATCAAATTTTGCAGGTCCACTGCAACGGATGCGCCACAAGTATGTACACCATGAACGCACATCATATTGGGCCGACTAATTTTCACACTTACCTCACAAAAGCGCGAGTTGTCATTTGCTTTGCATTTATTTCGCTTCGGTCGTACTTCCCAGAGCCGTTTATACGGCTCTGCTACTTCCCCAGCGCGGCGCCGTGCTCGATTCCTGTCGCCTTCCGGAAAACGGTAAAGGGCGAACCCTTTCTTTTGCGAGTTCGAGCAGCTGCAGCAAGTTTCCATTGCGATTTCCGTGCATGTTTACGATGTTCTCCGCAGCCGACACGTGCACGAATAGCAGCACTGCAGATGCCCCCAGGTCGGTCACAAACGAAGCATAACTGCCGACATCGACTTCACGGGCGCAGCACCACGAGAAACCTCGGCACAAAATGGCGTCGGCGGCGCGGAAGCGCGCTGTTGCCAGACTCTAGTGCAGCAGTTGCCAGACTGGCGGCGAGATCAAAGGAGCGCCGAACTCTCCCAAAGGGGATATACGGCTCTGAGCGCGATGCTCAGATACGGCTCTGGCGATGCTAAGAGACGACCCTTTCCCTAGCGGTAAAGTAGCGAGACGCCTCTTTATCTCGGAGGCTTTCGTTCTGGCAATACCGCTTCTCCCGGTAGTCTCGGGCTCTACAAAACGCCAGAGGGCAGCACAGGAAAATGAAAATGCGTACTGCGCGGCCGAAACTGCATCACCGTAGGGCCAAGGCTCTGTTTCGTAGGGCAAAAGACCAATCGACGAGCTCAGTGCCACGTCAGGTCGGCGATCGCCGACTTGACGTCACTGCGCGTACAAGGAGGATGGGTCAGGTGTAGGAAAGTATAGCGGGAATTGTTTTTCGAAATGGAGGGTCTGCGCGGCGCGCAGCGCTGTAATATTCGGGAAACGTGGTCGCCGCGGTCTACTGTACGAATTGGCGAGCTTGTTTGGGGGGTGTTAAAAAAAGTAGGAGCCTGTTGACGGGCCCTAAAGTCCCTGACTTGCCTCGTATGTGACTCTTTTCAAAGAAACATGTTAACTTTTTTTAGATCCCATGACTCTCGTAAGAGAGTATAATGA
This sequence comes from Rhipicephalus appendiculatus, assembly GCA_030522465.1. Taxonomy (NCBI): domain Eukaryota; kingdom Metazoa; phylum Arthropoda; class Arachnida; order Ixodida; family Ixodidae; genus Rhipicephalus; species Rhipicephalus appendiculatus. The sequence continues at coordinate 16,168 of JALIZH010002676.1, forward strand.
TCTGCAAAGAGAGTTCACGTGCTTCCTTAAAGAGAGTTATATATCTGGTGGGTCAGGACTGTACCATATATATAAAAAAGAAAGACACTTGACTTTTTTCTTCCGCCTTTATTCTTTCTCCCTTTCCTCCGCCTTACACCACCGTGTGTGGGCTCCCTCCCCCCGGTATTAAATTCGACCAGCAAACTTGTTTCAAAAACATTCCTCTTTATTTTTGCGGAAGAAGAAGAACTTTATTTATGCGCACAGATGGTACAGGTTCATATGGGTGGAGCCCCTATTCCAGGGCCCCATTGGCTTCTGCGGCTCGCTAGGCCTGGTCGAGGGTTGCCAGCTGGCTCTATGCAACATACTTTTATTCTTTTTATTACATGTGTATTTTTGAATATTGTGGTTTACTATTATGGTTATTTCTTTATATAAGTGGGAATGTTGGTCTCCGTCGGTGGGAAGCCGGTCCCCATCGTGGGTAAGGGTCATGCTTACAAGCGGCAGCAACAACAGAGGAGGACGAGGCGCTGTTGTAGCCGTTGGGGTGTACCGGAATATTGTGCCGGCAGAATGCTCAATACCGCGCAGCTGCGTCGTGCCACCGAAGAACCAGATGAAGAGGAACACTTGGAACCCCCCGCCTCTGTATCCGGTTTGTACTAAACACCCTTCATCGTATTCTTTCTATATATAGCAGTCCTGCACTGCTCACTCTGGAATTTTTTTATCGTTATGTATTTAAATCCGTTGTTTCTAGTGACAAAACCACGATATGATTATGAGGCACGCCGCATTGGGGACTCCGGATTAGTTTTCGCCACTCGTCATAGTGCTCATGGTAGTACTCGTCATAGTGCTCATGGTAGTACTTTGCGCGAAACAAACGGGGACGAAGAAAGGATCCACACGGACAAGCGCAACCGTGTGTATCCTGCGCTTGTCCGTATGTATTCTTTCTTCGTCCCCATTTGTTTCGAGCAAAGTACTACCATGAATTCGTTCCAACTAGGCCGGCTTGCAGTTTTGCTTAGTCATAGTACATGTAGCCACCCTATACTCCGTTTCCTACATCAGGTGCAACGCTGTGGAAGCTATGCAAAAAGTTCGGTTAGCAAAATGTGTAACTCTGCGCGTGTTTGTGTGTGTGTGTGTGTGTGTGTGTGTGTGTGTGTGTGTGTGTGTGTGTGTGTGTGTGTGTGTGTGTGTGTGTGTGTGTGTGTGTGTGTGTGTGTGTGTGTGTGTGTGTGTGTGTGTGTGTGTGTGTGTGTGTGTGTGTGTGTGTGTGTGTGTGTGTGTGTGTGTGTGTGTGTGTGTGTGTGTGTGTGTGTGTGTGTGTGTGTGTGTGTGTGTGTGTGTGTGTGTGTGTGTGTGTGTGTGTGTGTGTGTGTGTGTGTGTGTGTGTGTGTGTGTGTGTGTGTGTGTGTGTGTGTGTTTGTGTGTGTTTGTGTGTGTGTGTGTGTGTGTGTGTGTGTGTGTGTGTGTTTGTGTGTGTTTGTGTGTGTGTGTGTGTGTGTGTGTGTGTGTGTGTGTGTGTGTGTGTGTGTGTGTGTGTGTGTGTGTGTGTGTGTGTGTGTGTGTGTGTGTGTGTGTGTGTGTGTGTGTGTGTGTGTGTGTGTTTGTGTGTGTGTGTGTGTGTGTGTGTGTGTGTGTGTGTGTGTGTGTGTGTGTGTGTGTGTGTGTGTGTGTGTGTGTGTTTTGCCCCCATCTAAATGCAGCCATATTCGTTTAGATAACGAAGCAGGTACGGGTATTACACTATGTCGATGCGTGTTTACGTTTCCTCAATATCACACGGCCTTCATGCAATGACTGTCTTCGCGTAACTATTGCAAGGAGGTCGATCAGTGGCGAGCACGCATTTTTTTTGTGTGTGTGTGAACGCGAGAATAGAACGTGATTTACATTAATATTGAGCTCAACTTGTAGCAGACATTGATGATAAACGAGGCGGAAGAGTGGATATCTATGCCAGTCGGTTCATGTTACTTGAAGGAAGTACAGCAAAACCACAGGACACGAGAAAGAAACAAGGCAAACGAACACAACGTTAAGTAGCTTGGGTTAAGTTCAACTAAACAATTAAGGTTTGTGTGTGTGTGTGTGTGGCGGGGGGGGGGGGGGGGGGGGATCAAGCGAGGACACTGCGTGCAGCGGATGCCCGGACACGATGTTGTGCTTTGGAGGGTGTGTTAAGGCACCACCGGATGTTTGGGGCCCATACTATACCATAGCATCTTTCACGGCTCACCACTTTCGCAGCCTTGGCAGTGTCCTGAGCCCCCTTTGGTGATTTCGGAAGAGGATAAGCAACTGGTTTCGGCCCTTGCTGAGCAGCGTAGAAAGTTCAACGAGTCCGGTTTCAACGTTCCTCCACCCAAGAAGCCACGACTCGATTGGTACAGTCTCCAAGTCGTCGAGCCGCCTCGCGTCAACTATGGTGAGATCATACAACTTCTCCAGCAGGTCATTAACTGCGACTTGGTGACGATCTAAAAATTATAGTTTTCCGCCTATACAGTCAGCAACAAATTCGGATTAATGGACACGAGTGGCGCTGTCCAATTCAATGAGATTTGTGTAGGAGAACTTGTTACTGGGTTAGTGGCGCCACGGGAGCGGGAACTCTGTCAAGCGGATTGTCGCTTTTCTCCCCACCCCCTCCATCATTACTTCTGTAGTGATGGTAAATTACCATTATTATTATTATTATTATTATTATTATTATTATTATTATTATTATTATTATTATTATTATTATTATTATTATTATTATATGCCCGCTTAACATGTTCCTGGGGCAAAGTTTCGAACGTGAAGATCGCATTTTTTTCAAATGGCGGCGCGCTTAAATTCAGAAGGACGGTACGTCGGACCAGTTGGTAACATATGTTTGTAAATGGGAACACAACACTAAAATATGGTTTACAAGGCGAAAAGAATAAACAAACAGGACAAAGCGTGCGTTTCTTCCCTCATTCACCTGGTGGACTGTCTTTTAATTGGCGCTGTTGAGCCACCTTTCGAAAATTTAGCGCTTGCTTGTTTTTTCATTGCGCTGTTTATACATAGCTAAATCATCAATAATATAAGCTAAGCTCCCGTCCGAGAGCCGAAACGTCTCTCAATTCAGTGCGCCTTAGGTGTAGTAAGTTTTTCACTTCGCAATAAAGACGTGACGGAAAACAAGAACATAGACTCACACACAAGGACTTCCAGCTGACTTTATTATGTGATGATCTTCAATATAACAATCATAGGCATGCGCACGGGGGGGGGGGGGAGAAGGGGGGCGCATAGCCAGCCCTATACATTGTAGGGGGGGGCGATAGGGGGGGGGCGCAAAGTCAGCCCCATACATTGACATAATAGGGAGCGGGGGCGCTGCGACAAACTTTCGCCCCCCCCCTGAAGGGGAACCCTGCGCACGCTTATGATAATATATCAGAGCAAGGAACAGTCGCAATGACATTGATTAAAGCAGTGAGGTCATATTGATGAAAACAGCGAGATCACATATACATTAAGTGCGCGGGAGTGTCCTGATGTGCGCATCTAAGTCTGTTTATTTCCTTGATAGACAAAGAAGGAGGGCTAACGCAGTTATCTCCCCTTTCCGCGATGTGGAACGACTCGCTTATTTCACTGTATACGCTTATTACGATATTGCCCTATACCATGCGGCATTCCATTAGACCTTCGATTTCCGTCTAGCGTGCTGACAGAGCACTTCATTATCAGGTATAGTCTGTTCAGATAGTCACA
>JALIZH010002677.1:0-20252 GCA_030522465.1 Rhipicephalus appendiculatus
CTCTCTGCAAAGCGCATAAGTCAACGGCTTGTGGTCCGTGAAAATTGTAAATGGTCGACCTTCGACGAAATGGCGAAAGTGTCGGATGGCGAGGTAAATTCCAAGTAACTCTCGACGGAAGGTGCTGTAACGAGCTTGTGTTGGGCTGAGTTTCTTGGAGAAGAAGACTAGGGGTTGCCATGGTCTGTCAACACGCTGCTGGAGAACCGCTCCCACGGCTGTGCTAGACGCGTCACTCATGAGGGCTAGAGGTGCCATGGCGTTGGGATGGGCAAAAAAGGCAGCGTTGGCGAGCGCGCCCTTGATCTTGATAAAGGCATCTTCAGCAGTGGCGTCCCAAGGGAGCAAGGATGTCTTGTTCTCGCTGACAAGCAGACGGTCCAAAGGCGCCACTATATCTGCACAGTTCTTGATAAATCGGCGGTAAAAGTTAACCCATTAAGGACCACGAAAGAACTACTGGTCCGATTTTATTGAAATTTTGCTTATTTAATTAACCACGACAGATAACCACACGTGCAAATTTTCATAGAGTTGCGTGTGTTTCTTCAGGAGTTATGAGACTGTACTATAAAAAGTACGCTGGTCCTTCGAGATAGCAACGGGCAAGGTGGCTTGATGCAAGAATGGCGAGTACGCTGGGCCCTTTCGGAACGAATAACAAAGTTATCTTGGCCCATGCAACTTAATCAAGGACCAGTGCTTTAGGGAAAGCATAACGTCACGCTTTTCGCCACACCATTTCGATGTGTTTTGGCTGAATTCAACTGTTTTGCCGGCTTCTTGTGAAAATGTCCGTATGGATAAAGGGTAATAGCAAGCAGAGTGGAATCTGGAGAGTTTTGATACTTCTCTTGGGTACAACAAGGCGCAGTCAGTGCTTTGCTGTTATGCGACTAACGGACAATAGTCAACGCGTAGAGGGTCTGCTAAAACCTACAATGTGGTAGCAGACCCTTTATGCGTTGTCTGCGGCTATTTCGATCATCTGGCTAAATAGGGGAAGCTACCACTTCTCCTCAGGGATGAAAATTCTCTAGTCATTCGCAGCTTGAACGTAGAGCTCAAACCCCCTCATGGCATTGTTACTGCGGATGAAGAAGGAGGACGGTGCCACTACGTTTTTTTTCAGTGAATGGCCACCACGATACGGCGCATAGTGACTCAACTGTGTAGTCTTTCGTCAGCATAGCAATTATGCTGTTGTCTTTGCCATTTCCACATAAAGCTGCTTTCCTGAGACAAAACAGAAGTTATCTTACCCACGTTCCCTTCGTTCAATGTTTTTTTTTATCGTTCGCAGAGAGCATCCATTCGGACCGTCATCATTTCCCTCCTCCTCCTAAGTTCCCAAGTTAGGGTCAGAATCTCCAATGAAAACATCAAGAGGCTCTCGTATATTCACAGCGACATCTTTCGCAGCCTCATGAGTTTGAGATAACCGAAAAAATGGCATTCATAGAAAAAAAAAAGCCTGTTGAATCTACGATGCAACGCACAACAATACATGTATGCTCCCACGAAGTCCCAATGTACTAAATAAAGTACAGCAACATTTGATTACTCTTCACATCAAAACTATGCACTCTATAGGCTTCTCGCGCTTTGCAGGGATTGAATTGTTCTTCCTGAAGCAGAAGGAGTCCGTCTTTTCAACATATAAAATGTAAAACTTCAAATTAATTTAGAAAAAGTAGTACTGACCACGTGCGTTTAACAGACTCTCATTTTCCTAAAGTTTGACGACTCATAAAACAGAAAAAAAACATCACCGAGTCAATATTCCAAATTAGGATTTTCTTGCTGCAACCTTTGGCATCAGAAATTGTAATGAGCAAGATCAGAATATTCTGTTTTGTATTTTCTATGCCCGAAAAAGGAAGTGTGTACTTTTTATAGTACAGTGGGCCCTAATGGGTTAACCGTGCCGAGGAATTGCCGCAGCTTCGTGATCGTTGTGGGCCTAGGGAAGCTCTGGACTGCTTCGTTTTTTCTTGAAAGTGGGCGGTTGCCCCTGGTGTCCAGGTGATGTCCCAGAAAGACCAAGTCAGAGACACCAAACTCGCTTTTCGAGACGTTGATGACGATGCCGTGGTCAGATAGTCGTTGTAGCAGACAACGAAGGTGTTGTAAATGCTCTTCCACAGATTTACTGGCCACCAAAAAGTCGTCGACGTAGGCGAAGACGAAGGGGATAGCACGCGTGACTGTGTCAATGAAATGTTGAAACGACTCAGCGGCATTCCGGATACCAAACGGCATTCGCAAAACCTCGAAGAGTCCGAATGGTGTTGTAATAGCCGTCTTGGGTATATCTGACTCGGCCACGGGGATTCGGTGGTAGGCGCGGACAAGGTCAATCTTGGGAAACCTGTTGGTGCCTTGCAGAGCAGCGGTGAAATACTGTATGTTCGGTAACGGGTACCGATCCGGAATCGTCTTAGTGTTTAGAGATCGGTAGTCTCCGCATGGTCTCCAGTCACCCGATTTCTTGGGCACCATGTGGAGTGGAGCTGCCAAGTTACTGGCGGATAGGCGAATAATTCCTAATTCCAGCATGTGTTCAAATTCTGCACTTTGAGCTTGTCCGGAGCAAGTCAACGTGGCCGGAAAAAGGCAGGAGGTCCGGAAGTAATGATGTGATGACGTACGTCGTGGCACACTGGTTTTTTCCAATTGGGTGGTGCGGTGATGTCAGGGAATTCCCGTAGCAAAGCCGAGAAGGGTTCATTGGAAACCGTAGCACAAGAGAGCTAAATCTGTGGTTTCCTGCGCAGCAATGACTTTCACAGAGAGGCAAGTTGTCGCGTCTAGGAGACGTTCTCGCTTGACGTCGACGATAAGGCCATGGTCGGTGAGGAAATCAGCACCGATAATGGCAGAAGGAACGTCGGCGACCATGAACAGCCAGCGAAATGGTCTTCGTAGTCCCAGGTTGAGTGTGAGCGAACGTTGACGAAATACTGGAATCCGCGTTCCATTCACAGCTTGCAACTACAGCATGGGAGTAACAGCACGATTCATGCGTGTAGGAGGTAGAATACTGACCTGTGCGCCTGTGTCAATTAGGAAGCGTTGCCCAGTGACCTTGTCGTTGACATAGAAGAGGCGACATGGGGTGGGCCCGTGACCGCTCGTCGCCGCTAGCGGTCGGCCGGACGGTTTTCCGACCAGGCGCAAGGGAGGAGGCAGCGACGTGCGCAGGCACCAAAACGGTGGTGATACCAGCATATGTCAGACTGCTGTGCTTGACCGTTGCGCTGGCTCTCGATGGATGCGCAGCGTCGATAAGATGGGGAACGGTGACCTCGCCGGGAAGAAGGGGAAACGCTCCTACGAGTGGTGGCAACCAGAAGCTTCTCCAGTCTATCGCAGAACTCAGCGACAGGAAATGATGTTGATGCTTGCTCGGACGGCTTTGACAGTGATGGGCTGACGGCGTGCGATGCTGAAGCCGGAATTGCAGCTGCAACCACTGGAGGTGGATTGGCCACTTCCATAACCTTGTCAGCCAATGTAGCCAGCTCTGACAAATTCTGGGTTGAAGCAGTTGCCAGCACCATCTGGACTTGTGTGGGCAAGCGCTGAAGGAATAGCTCACGGACGAATGTGCTGTCCGTGGTGGAAGCGCGTGGACCGAGAAGATTAAGGAATCGACGCAGTAGCTGGCTTGGCCAATGATTGCTGAGTTGTTCGATTGAGAGTAGCTGTTGCAACCGCGTGCGTTTCGAGAGAGCCCTGCGGGCCAGTATAGCGGACTTGATTACGTCATAAAGCGACTCTGGTAGGTCGTGCGCGAACGAATGCAGAAGGTCGGAAATCTCGTCGATGACGGTCGCTGGAAGCGCGTCGACCACCAAGAGGTACTTGCGAGTCTGGGACGTAATCCGCGAGAGCTCAAAACGGGCCTCTGCTTGGATGAACCACTCTGAAGGATTCCGTTTCCAGAACCCTGGCAGTCGGATGGTGTTCGAGATAACCGCAGCGGTTGAATTGGTCTCGGCGTCCGCCGGGTTGGTCGGGGCTTGCTGGCGTTCGTTGCCGGTGGTTGACATGGCTCCACGTCTTTTTGTTTGATCGGGCACAAGTTGCTACTTGATGCAAACGTCCGCGGTCACCAATTGTGGAGCACACATAAGAAAACGCCTCCACACATCCTTCTGCCGCCGAAGCCAAAACACCACTGACTTTTTCTTTATTTCCTGCGCCCCTCGCGCAAGCCTTGCTGCCGCGCCGCACGAAATCACGTCCGACCCCTTTTTCCTTCGCCGCGCAATCCCGTCGATGTCGGTGGCGCTACAACTCTACGGAGCGGCGCGCACGACAGCTGCATGCTCCGTTGGGGGGCGACACGGTAGTTCCGCGGTATGAAAATGACGGGGCGCGCGCGCCTCATTCTCTCTCCTGTGCAGTGCCACGATGAGTGCCTGGGCCGCTGCTGCGAAACGGGCGCGGCGACGTTTCTACCGCTCAAGCCAGTCATCTCCCCGCTGCTTCGCATCCACACATGGTTCCATTTAGCGGGAGATGGGGAAGTTTTTAGGGGCGAAGCTCCTTATGCCGTGGGTCGTGCGTCCCATGTTTGTAGTAGCCACCTGCGTGATGACGATCGCGATGCCATACAACACATGGCATCGCGATATGGTCTCACATGCACATCGTTTGACCACATGCAACCAACCACCTTCACGTCTGTGGCGTGGGTCGTGGGTCCCTTGTAGTTTGTAGTACGTAGTAGCCACCTGCGTAACCAGCAGTATCTCCCTGTGTGATGACGATGACGCTGCCATCACGGCACACCACATGGAATGTACCCATTATGCGTCATAACGATGACGCTGATGACGATGACGATCGCGATTCCATACAACACATGGCATCGCGATATGGTCTCACATGCATATCGTTTGACCATATGCAACCAACCACCATCACGTCTTTGATGATGTACTTCCGGAGCTTCGCCCACTCATCATTATTCACTCCGCGGATATGCTGTGATTTTTTTTTCTCGGTTGTTTACACACGTGTTGCTTTTCACAATGATTAGGCATTTGTTGTACCCTGTTTGCTCCGCCGCGCAGAAGCCTTTGGTGCGCCACGTTCCTAGGTCGGCTGCTTGATATATGTGCGTGTGCATTACAATAAATTTTAGTTGAGAGTTCAGCGCCTTGTCGTCTCTTCTTTAGTCCTTGTCTTTATTTTGAGCTGTTTTTCCATCTGTTAAGGTGTTTATTTGCCGGTACTCAGAGATACTGCGTAATGGCGGCAGCCACGGCCAGGCACGAACTCTCAGAGCGAGTGGCGTTCTGTTTGATGATGACCCACTAGAAGGCTCTCGATAGTGCAACCCATTTCTAAGTTCCAATGCATCGCTACAATTACCCCGGGGACGTAAAGGGAGCCGCCGGCCGACCTAACAGCGCGTCACTATGAGCGGGTCATAGTAGGCCTTCAGGCACTCGACGTTGACAATGTCGCGCCCTCGACAGCGCATGCCCGAAGATTGTTCGATGGGTTCGATCAGGTAGTTGACTGGAGATGTGCGCTCGATGACACGGTAGGGGCCTTCGTATTTCGGCAGTAGTTTTGAAGAGAGGCCAGCTGCAGAGGCAGGGACCGAGAGCCATACGAGCGCTCCATGGAGGAAAGTGGGCTCAGAAGTGGTGGAGCCGTCACTACTACTCTTCTACCGCACTTGTTAATTCGTGGTTAAGGTCTTGGCGAGCTCGCGACACTCTTCAGCAAGCCTGGCTGTGTCAGAAATAGGGGCACACTCAGATGGGCCCGACGTGTACGGGAGTATCGTGCCGATTGTGTGCGACGGGTGCCGTCTGTATAGTAAGAAGAAGGGTGAAAAACCATTAGTGCTCTGAGGGGTGGTATTGTAAGCGTAGGTGACGAAGGGCAGTATAGCATCCCAATTCGTGTGGTCGGCGGCGACGTACATGTAGAGTATGTCGCCGAGCGTACGGTTGAAGCGTACGGTGAGGCCATTCGTCTGCGCGTGGTAAGCAGTAGTTTTGCGGTGAACAACGTTGCACTCTTCGAGAATGGCTTCGACGACTTCGGACAGGAAGACACGGCCTCGATCACTGAGCAGTTCCTGGGTTGAACCGTGACGCAGCATGAATCGTTGGAGCAGGAAGGAGGCAACGATGGCCTAGCGGTTACCAGCCGACGTCAGAGGAAGTGGTCCATACAAATCGATACCCACGCGCCCAGATGGACGGTCAAAGCAAGGTAACGGTTGTAGACCGGCTGGGGACATGTGTGTTGACGATTTGCGGCGTTGGCAATCGAGGCAGGAGCGAACGAACTTCTGCACGTAGCGGTACATCCCTCGCCAGAAGTTGCGTTGTCGAATGCGGTGGTAAGTTTTGGACACCGCAGAGTGCGCGCGTTGTGGATAAGAGTGGAATGACTCACATATTTCCGACCGCAGACTGCGGGGTATCACGAGTAGCCACTGCCGGCCGTCGGCGTTGTAATTGCGTCGATGCAGCAGGCCGTCACGTATGGCGAAATGGTGAGCTTGACGACGCAAGGCGCGAGTGGATGGTGTTGAGGACGGATCAGAGAGCAAGTCGATCAGCGGCGCTATCCAATTATCCTTGCGCTGTTCGGTAGCGATGATGTCAACTTCGATGACAGAAACAGCAATGGAAGATACTGAGCAGGGGGCTTTGTCGTCAGGCAGACGGCAGCGCGAGATGGCGTCGGTGTCAGCATGCTTGCGTCCGTTTTGGTACAGCACGCGGATGTCGTAGCCTTGCAGGCGAAGAGCCCAGCGGGTGAGACGGCCTGAGGGATCCTTCAATGACGACAGCCAGCATAGTGCGTGATGGTCAGTGACGACATTAAATGGGCGACCGTACAAATAGGGTCGAAGCTTTGTAAGGGCCCACACGATCGCCAGGCACTCTTTTTCCGTGACGGTGTAATTTGTCTCGGCTCTCGTGAGCGTACGGCTTGCGCATGCCACGACATATTCGGGGAATCCGGGTTTGTGCTGCGCCAGGCCAGCGCCGAGGCCTGCACCGCTGGCGTCTGTGTGCACCTCCGTTGGGGCCGTAGGGTCGGAGTGGCGTAGTATGGGAGGAGACGTCAACAAATGGCGGAGCTTGGCGAACGCGTCGTCGCAATCGAATGATCACGAATTAAGGGGCCCGTTATTTCCAAGGAGCTTCGTCAGTGGTGATATGATCGTGGCAAAGTTTCGTATGAATCGTCGAAAGTATGAGCACAGGCCTCACGAAACTGCACAGTTCTTTGACTGACGCAGGTTCGGGAAATTCGGCCAGGGCCCGAAGCTTGGCCGGATCGGGAAGAATCCTGTCCGTGGACACGACGTAACCTATTATTGTGAGTTGCCGTGCTGAAAATCGGCACTTCTTCAGATTTAGTAGGAGGCCGGCGTTGCTCACACGTGTGAAAACTTTCAGGCGTTGGAGATGCGTGGAGAAATCCGGAGCGAAAAAAACGACGTCGTCCAGGTAACACAAGCACGTGTGTCATTTCAAGTTGCGCAGAACGGTGTCTATCATGCGCTAAAAGGTCGCGGGCGCATTACACAGACCAAACAGCATGACGTTGAACTCGTACAAGCCGTCGGGTGTGACAAAGGCTGTCTTCGGTCGAGCGTCGTCAGCCATGGGTACTTGCCAGTACCCCGAGCGCAAATCGAGAGGAGAAAAGAATTAGGCTCCGAGGAGGCTGTCAATCGCGTCGTCGATGCGCGGTAGTGGATAAACATCCTTGCGAGTGATCTTATTGAGCTGTCGGTAGTCCACACAGAACCGCACAGAACCGTCCTTCTTCGCAACGAGAACAACAGGAGATGCCCATGGGCTGTCTGAGGGCCGAATTACGTCGCGTCGGAGCATATCGTCTACTTGCTCATTAATTATCCGACGTTCGGCAGGCGACATGCGATATGGACGTTGCCGTAACGGTGGTTGGGCGCCAGTGTCGATGCGATGTTTAACAGCGGACGTGCGACCGAGAGAAGTTTGCCCGACATCGAAAGAAGATCGAAATTCTTGCAACAGGCCCAGAAGCTGGGAACGCTGGAGCGACGTAAGGTTATCAGCGATGGAGTTATCAAATACATCAGCAGATTACCGATCAGACGAGGAAACAGCGCTGGTGGTACGGGTACTGATACAGTGTGAGTCATCAGGTACGTCCAGGACTTGTGCGTCGTCAACGGGTGCCACTCTGCCGAGACATTCCCCTCGAACCAACGTAACAATGTACGGGAATGGGTTGGTCACAAAAATAGTGGTGTTGCCCTGAGTTACAAGCACGGTCGCGAAAGGTACCAGCAACCCATTTCTATGTTCCAAGGCATCGATACACATCCGAAGCATGAACCACCAACTAGCCCAACTTTCGCTTCTAGTGGTTCTTATAATTCTACTTTAACAAACTCCCATCTTTATAGATGCATGTTTGGGACTTGAAAAAGAACATAATTATACGGCTATGGCCAGCTGCGTATAGCCAATTTGCCTTGGTCCTCACTGGTTCTTCATCAGTAGGCCTTGGTGGCTGCTATACACAGCTTGAATAACGATGTGCACTCAAGGACAATTAAAGATGCCCTGTGACAGAAATTAGTGTGTCATTTTTATCCCTTCTTCTCGAACTGTGGAATGCACCGATATCGTTGCGCGAGTGGCAACGCCAAAAACAATGCAGTTATAATTTTATTTCTACGAAGAAACCACACTGTTTTCGGACTGGAGCTACATGCATTGGCTATTTTTCTTACCGGAAGTGAAGCTTCACCACGTGGGAGTGACGACATAGGCCGTGCATTTGATTGGTTCGATGCGACAAGTCTCTGCGTAATATTTCTACGGTCCCAGATAGACCACTCTTTTCGGCGTTAAAAATGATAAAAGCTCTATCTATACTTGCTCAGATACAAAAGAATTTCTACTTTTAAATGTGAAAATATCAGAACAATTGCAGAACGACGCCAAGAGCGCTGCACAACGGCCACCTCGAGGCGAGTCGTCCGGTACGTCTCCGTAAGAGGTGCGCGGTGATTGAAATCGGCCTTTGGCGTCAGTGGTAGAGCTAAATGCGAAAGGGAACGTTTTTTCTCGTTGGCTGCTGCTGTTTTGAAGTTTGACGGCTTATAATTGTGTTACCGTGTACCAATTTCGAAAATTATTTTTTGCATTCATCTCAGTATTCGGCCCTACACGAATTCCAGCGCTGCAGAATGCAGGCGAAAAAGCGTCGCAGGGCCCCTTTAACAAGGTCAACAACTGGGCCTGTTGTTAGTGTTTCATTGAGGTCATAATAGCGCAAAACACACGGACAAAAAAGTAGAAACAAAGAGCGCTTTCTCACAAGTCATAAGAGCTCAAAAACACGGACAAAGAAGTAGACACAAACAGCGCTCCCTCACCAGTCATAAGAGCTGAAAAAAACACGGACAAAGAAGTAGACACAAAGAGCGCTCAGTCACCAGTCATAAGAGCTGAAAAAAACACGGACAAAGAAGTACACTCAAAGAGCGCTCGCTCACAAGTCATAAGAGCTCAAAAAACACGGACAAAGAAGTAGACACAAAGAACGCTCACTCACAAGTCACAAGTGCGCGAAAAATAAGGACAAAGAAGTATACACCAACAGCGCTCACTCACAAGTCATAAGAGCTAAAAAAATCACGCCATATCCACGAAGTGAATGAGGATGAGTGGGCGAAGCTCGATCGTTTTCATCCATGGCAGAAAAAGAATGTGTGGTCTGGAACGCGCTTATACTTCATGGTCATCAGCGTCATCGTCGTCGTTATCACGTGTAGTTGGTATTTTCCACTATACTGGAACGCGCTTATACTTCATCGCTATCACGTGTAGCAGGCACATTCCACTATACGGCGTCATCGTCATCTTTATCCCGTGGAGGGGGTACATTGCACTATACGTGGCTACCTACCTCTACTGATACTACTACAGAGGAGGGACAGACCCACACCCTAAGGAGCTTCGCCCCTAAAACACGGACAAAGAAGTAGACACAAAGAGCGCTCACTCACAGGTCATAAGAGCTCAAAAAGACGGACAAAGAAGTAGACACAAAGAGCGCTCACTCACAGGTCATAAGAGCTCAAAAAACACGGTCAAAGAAGTAGACACAAAGAGCACTTATTCGAAACTAAAAGGTTGATTAGATCAAACATAGAAAGAATGGAACTCAAATGAATTGCGCAGTCACCGCCTTAGAGAAAATATGCCAACTTTTAAAAAGGCATGAAAAAGAAGTTTGATAAACAATTTAGCATCCTAACATTGGTAAGGCAGAAAATAGGCATGACAGCGTATCTTGCAGGAAACATTCAGACGCCAAAAAAACCCGGATCTATGTGACCCTCTCGAAAAACTCAGGAGGGAGATACACATAAGCGTGGGCACGAGGGGGGGCAGAAAGGGCGGCCGCCCCCCCCCCCCCCCTCGCCACCTAAGAAGGGGGGGGGGGCGCAATGTCTGCCCCATACATTGACCTAATAGGGAAGGGGACGCTGCGGTGAGCCTTCGCTCCCCCCCCCCCCCCCTGAAGAGGAACCCGGCGCACGCCTATGGGGATACAACATTATTTAAGAGAAAATTCAGGGGTTTGGAGCTGGCCGTTTGTCTCCGGCGACCTCTTCTGCCCATGCAACGACGGCTTTTTGCAGTTCTTGGTCGGGAGACCGTATTAAGGTCTCCTATGTCGCCTCTGAGGGAGCTGGCAGAAGCTCTCTGGGTGGGTTAAGGCCCTCGCATTTCCAGAGGATGTGACGTTGGTTAGCTATGACATTTTTATCACAATTTTTTGCATAATAAATCAACCTATCCGCTTGTGAAGAGTGCTAAGCGGTGAGGAGCGGTCAGGGTGTAAGTTTCAATTCGGCGGAGGAAAGTGGCCTGCGCTCTTATAAGGTTGCTGTGAGGTATGGGGTACAGTCGCCTGTCATCTCTGTACATCGTCGTAAGGTCTGTGTAAGAGGTAACTGCCTCTCCTGTCGGTGGGTCCGGTTCCAAGCAAAGCGCGACCCGGTTTGCAAACCCTCGGGCCACTTTATGTGCCTCCTCATTAACGATGATTTTGGTTCTGTCGTTGTGATTGAATATTCTCAGAACCTTGGCTGTTGGTACTAGGATTCATGATGGCCAGTGCTACGGTCATTTCTTCGGCCTCTTTGATTGATGCGGCTCTGGTTGAAGCCACATTTATGATTTTGAATTCTCCGTCCACGGCACTCGTGTTTGTGTTGTGTCCCTGGTTGGCGGCAACGACGAAGACCACGGTTTGGTCTTGGTTGTGTTTTTCGCTTAAACTAAGCGCTCAGGAAGCATCAGAATAATTCGAATGCTTATTATGGTTCGCATTTTGCCGCCCACTGCAAGGCCTGTAAGTGCACGCGTCCTTTTCATAAGATGACAGTTATGGATTCGGCACAGAGGTGACACGGTACACGAAATGATGGAATCCCTCTTCATTAAGAATGCTGGTAAAGGCTGTGTCAGCTCTTCTGCGGTGGCATTATTGTGTAGCAAACTGAAATTTTTGAAGCTGGGTTACATAGGCGCTTTGGTTATTTTTGGCTTTTTTAATTTTTTGTAACATATACTGTGATGCCTATTTGCTACCGTTGCAATGTTAACATGATAAATTTGTTTATTGAACTTTTTCTTTTTCGTGCCTTTGTGCAAGTTGGCATGTCTTTATATTCTGGCGACTGCGCAGTTCCTTTGAGCTCCGTTCTTTTTTTTGTTTCATCTAGTAAACCTTTCAGTTGCGAGGAAGCGCTTTTTTGTTTGTTTTGTTTTAACCTTCAAGGAATGGCACATACCCACTCTGGGGGATTGGCTAGGATTTGGTAGTTTTAAATTTAGTGTATAATTTGAACTATGTTGAATGATAAAGAACAAATGAATAAATAAAAGAGAATGCTGTGTAATATATGCAATAAATGCTGTTTTAACTGTGAGATCGTGCTAGAAGACCAGACAGCCGAATTAACCTGATGAGAACAAGCTGGAATATATTTGTTGGATTCTAACGCATTTTATTTTTATATATGTATTCTACTTATCGAATATTTGTAGTGGTCAAGATTATAATAGAGTACGTTCAGAAGCTTGAATGTAATTGCAAACCGCATCAAAAACATCCCTTTGTCAATGTCCCAAACTTGAGGCACCAAAACTTAATATAATTTCTGCAGTTAAATTTAGGCCTATCTTTGAAAGCGCTGTGACAAGAAGTCTTCTTCTAATATATTCATATCTGCGACATGTAAAAAAATAATGCTCAATATTTTCTATTTCCCCGCAAATTTGGCAGAGGGGGCGATATCGTCAGACCAGCCCTATGTAAATAAAAAGTTCAAAGGGGGCACACGGCATCGAAATCTGGTAATCGTAACTTCTGCCTGCCGAGACTGAGTCTACTGAGACTTCCAGGGAAATTTTAGATGCTGGTATTCTGTCCACGTTGTTATTGCTTCCATCCAATCAGTGCAAATGGCTAGTTTTCTATAACTGATTGCTGTTAAATGTCCTATTTCTGGAAGCACCTTGATTATTGGGCCGTCTAGTGATGTTCGCGCTAAGGAATCGGCTATTTCATTTAATTTTAACCCACAGTGACCTGATACCCGAAATACATTTAGACGCTTCAGCTGAGGTGGAAACAAGGTGCGTAACGTCTTTACGGCTTGTGAGTTGTGTGAAGCTGTTAGAGCTGTGCATACCGAAAGGGAATCAGTCATTATGACTGCACTATTCGCGTCCGTCGGGAGTTTTCGCAGCGCCATGATGATAGCTAACAGCTCAGCTTCGAAAACAGGAGTGAAATCTGGCAGCCTCAGGGCGAATGACCAGCCGAGCGAATGTGAGACAATTCCTGCTCCTGCCCTTTCATCGTTCACGGACGCATCTGTGGCTATTATGTTTTGTGTTTGAGCATGTACAATGTTATCTTCTAATCTGGCCTTTAAAGATTTGTGGGATTGAAATTTACATTTCGGCGGAAAAATCTCTTTATATTCCATCATAAAATTCCGGTTTGAGCTATTACTTGCAATTACCTCACTTATGTTCACATTTATAGTTTCCAGTTTCTTTTGTACAAAAATTATCTGTGGTGTGTGAAATCTTGTCCAATGAGCGAGAAAGAAGGAATCTGGGTCATTGATAAAGACGTATACAGATCTTCGCACCGGTAAGCTGTAAAATTTTAGAAAGGTTTGTACCGTTAATATGCGGAAACGACACAGCAATGTTAGCAGGCGTGTTTCCTGGTATATAACATTATTAGCTGCAAACCTAGGGAGCCCCAGACACAAGCGGAGTGCTTCTCGCTCCAAGAGAACAAGTGGCTTAGTTTTATAAGCAGCACCACCCGAAAATAGGATACATCCGAATTCTAATATTGGGCGCTTGTAGATCTTATATAACATTATCATGGTGTCCCTACGTACACCATATTTTCGTTTACTTATTCTGCGCAATAAGCCTAAAGCCCGTTGTGCCTTAGCTGCAATGTATTATATGTGTGGGCTCCAGTTCAGTTTTTCATTATAGATGATACCCAAATATTTGAGAGAGTCTACTTGCGGAATGCGCTCCTGTTTGTATGCAATCGAGACTGAAATTGAACCTGCTAGTGGAAACGCCAAAAGTGCGCTCTTGCTTACGTTCAGTGACATCGAAATCGACTGTAGCCATATTTCCAGCATATTCACATGTATTTGCAATTTTTGTTGTAGTCCGTAAATGTCACTGTCCGCCGCAAAGAACGCAATGTCATCTGCATAAATATAGGCGTAGACATCCTGAGAAGTTGTTATGGAGCTCATTAATATGTTAAATAGTATTGGAGATAGAACTGCTCCTTGGGGAACTCCACGATATTGTTTAAATTTTGATGAGCAGCAGCCATCTTTGACACAATAAAATTCTCTTGATCTTAGAAATTCTGCTATTCAGGCAGTCATATATTGAGGGAAACTTAAACTCTGTAGCCTGTTTAGTAAACTGAAATGTTCAACGCTGTCATAAGCCTTAGCAATGTCCAGTGTCACAATCGCAGCCTACTGCGTTCTCTTTTTTAGCAAGCTGTATGCGACTCTCTAGGTCTTCATGTGCACACCATATGGAGCAATCAGTACGAACGCCTATTTGATTTGGCTTTAGTATTGAATGCTCTTCCATCTAGCTGGATACTCTGCCATGCAGAACCCTCTCTATGGGTTTCACCATGTTAGAAGTCAGAGATATAGGTCTGATATTTTCTATGTTATAACCTTATCCTTGTTTCTTTGGTACCGGAACTATCTTCGCAATTTTCCAGTCATAAGGAATCCAGGCATAGTTTAAAGAATAATTTATAACGTTAAGGATGTCACCAGGAGGTACCTTGAATAGAATTTTAATCATAGGCACAGTAATGCCATCAGGGCAGGGATCTGAGAGGGGTACCTGTGTAATTACGTGGGACACTTCGGACATTGTAACTTCATCGAAATCATTCAATGTGGTACCTTTTTGTCATATGTTTGGTATAGTCGACGCAAATCTACTCTCCAGACCTTTAGCAATTATCTCTACAGATTTAGCCATTTCCTCTCGCGAGAGAATTTCATAATCAAGATTTACTGGTGACTGTAAGATTTTTCGAGTTCTCATATATCGAAACAGTGCCTTCTTATTTTCGGGTTTCGAGAGGAAGTCATAATGTCTGCTTTCATACTCTTCTTTGGCTTGCGCGACGGTGCGTTTAAAACAAGCAGCAATGAATTTATAATCTAACCAATTTATGGGGGGACTGGTTGTGTATGAGCTTCTTCCAAGCTGCCTGTCGTCGTCGGTGGTCTCGTGTACAAACGTCATTCCACCAAGGACTATACGGCACTCTCTTGGCCGATTCCACCGTAAATTGAGCTTTCTTGTAGGATCTTCTAATAACGGCGCTTAACCTCATAGTTTTCGATTCGTTACTCTCTTCAGGGCGAGAAGCCAAAGCTGATTTTAGGTCATCTTCAAATTTATTATAATTTACATACACTCGGACGTGAGAACAAGGTGGAGTTCTCGGGCAGGTAATCTCAAAACATATAGGAAAGTGATCACTGTTTGTGCCACAATCTAGCGCTGTCCAGGAAGAACAAGAAATGGCCGAGCTTACAAAACTTAAATAATACGGATCGGGACTGATTGCGATTAAATGTGGGAGTTTTAGCATTAAGGCACGATAAATTATTGTCTATTCACCACTCCCACAAGCGTTTGCCACACTGATCAGTTTTGTAACCCCAACTCGTCTGATGCAAGTTAAAATCCCCAACTGCAATTTTCTCCTTACACCATGATCTGACAGCCATATCCAAACGTCGTGTGTCTTGTACACCATCAGGAAAGTATAAGTTAACTAATGAGAAAGGTAGGCAGCCTGGTAATGTCATGTCTACTTCAAGAATTTCACATTCCGGGGACATACACCTGTGCGAAATTTTAGCCTTTAGACTAATTCGGTTATTAATAAAGAATGATAAGCCTCCACTTCTAGATCGACGGTCTAGTCGAAGTGATCGGTAGCTGTTTATATGAAACGAATTATGCACGGAAAGCCATGTCTCTTGCAATGCAATTTTATCTGGGGCGAATTTAGAAGACAAATACACTGTCTATTATTGCGGAGTGAACTGATCGGCAGTTCCAATGAAGAATTTTTATCGACCCTATGGTTTTGAAAGAAGTGATTCCGAGACTGCCTTATCTAAAATGCTCTCTTTTAAGAAATCTGTGTTTGAGAGACTGTCCTTGTCCCTCAAGTATTTTTGAGAACGGGGATCTAGAAAGCTTTAACGACCTAGGGTCCAAGTCCATTTCCTCTGACTGCTGTGTTTCTTCATTTATGACGACACTTTGGCTCTGGTTATCTACTCGAGAGGGTCCTGCAGGGTGAGTATTGACGGCATGCTTTCGGGTTCTGTTGCACGTAATTGCCGTGGAAGCTCAGCACTTTTGGTTAACATTTGTGACAGGGACTCACAAATGCTTGCCGCTAGGCGCTCCATAGCCTTTTCCATCGCCTTTTCGACCACTTCCGCGATGGACAGGGACAAAGACGCTTCCATTGCTGTGTTCGGACGGGCTGCTACCCAAGCATACCCCTTAGTTCTGGTCTGGATTTCAGCTATGGCCTCTCTTCGGGAGCAACGTATACGATCCACAATGTTGAGAATTTGAATTGCTCGTGCCTTCTTTGCTGGGCAATTGGGATTATCTGCACTGTGTGCTTCATTACAGAGGCAGCATTTCTCATCTGTGCTTTTGCAGTTACGCGAGTTGTGAGCCTCACCACAAATTCGGCATCTGAGAGCTGACCTACATCCTTTCGTAGTGTGGCCATAGCGCCAGCACTTTACACACTGCAGAGGTCGTGGTGACAGCGGTTCCACTCTGTAAATGGGAGGCAACGCTTTAATTTCAGATGGACGACTCGACCCGGCAAATGTTACGATTACCGACTCAGTTGGGATCTTATTCTTGTCTACAACACGCCCACACCTATAAACTGAAATTGCGCCAGCCTCGGCAAACATCTCTAATACCTCCGATGGAGTCATGTTAACGTCAACTCCAAGCACAAGGCCCTTCACACACGCGAGGTGAGGTGGAATAAATACGCTTACCGGATTGGTAGCGAACACCGAGCACTTAAGACGGTCTTGTACACAGAGCTGGTCTGACGAGAAACACAGAATACCTCCCCTGCCGTACTGGCGGACCTCTGTGATACTTTGGTAGTGAGCTGTGGCGGCTCTAAGCTCTGCTTGTATGAATTTCGGATTCGTCATCCGTATTGTGCCGTCATTGCTTGGGACCAAGGCCACAGGAACCGAGGAGATGCCGTTGCGCGAGAACTGATCCACTGGTATATCCTGCGGCTTGAAGAGAAGCGGACCAGAGGAAGGCCCCTGGTCCAGGTGATGAAAACGGCATCTGTCTGGTCTTACGAGCACAAAACGCACTCACAAATCAACAATAATTCTAAAGAAACACTTGAAAAAGAGCAAATTCAGCTGCAACTACTCAAACTTTGGCTACAGTCCCCAGAGTGAGGAAGCGCTTGTTGTGCTTACTTCTTATTCCGTGTTTCTTCAGCTTCTATAACCTCAAAGCACAATTATTCCTTTGCGGTACGTTGTTGGGCCACAACTGAAAATGCAACACCACCACTGTGGCCTGTCGTCGAGCACTGCTCGACAAGTTGTTTTGTGGTTGGTCACGCGCGCATTTGCTGATTGCGCTATGCGTTACCTCTAAATGAGTGAGTAAACTTCATTTACTTTATTTTCACGCCAGAAAAGACGGAAGGTGGGTAAAGGTTTCGGACCGCAAAGGGTTAAATGTCAACAACTGTGATTCAACTCAGCTCTAAAAGTGTAAAATTACAGTGGCATCACCATGCCACAGCTGTTGTGAAATTTAACCACAGTGTTCTTAGCTAAATATTTGTTGATGCATTTTGAAAGCATGATCGTAATTGCAAGGGACACTGAAATGGAAAACAATGGCTTCTGTGTGTGAATAATAATTCATGTAAAGTAGCATACAGACCACTGTCGCCATCAGAAAATGGCTCAATAAGACGCATAATGACATAAATGACAAAGAGGTCGTTCCAGTGACATGTTGCCACACAAGCTTGCCAGTATTTCATTTTAAAATTTCCTAGTAAACAGCATAGTTAACATTTAAGAGTAAGCACGTACGTAAAACATGATTTTGTCAAGGTGACCAGTCCCTGGTGTTTCTAAAAACAGACCACGAACCTAAAAAGTACTTCAAGGCTGGAATATAGCGTGACAGCGCAGCCTATATACCAGTGCCGAAAATCTTGCAACACTTTTGTGAAGCTTGATGCTGATAAGTATCAGTTCTGTATTTCCTTTTTGCAATGCATTGCTGCACAGTGGTTTTATCTTGATGCCTAGTAAGTAGTGGGCTCATTGCATTCCTCCTCTAGAGGTTTCAACAGCTTCCTTAGTAGCATCCAAAGCTCGCTTTTTTTAGTTTGAGCTATGTAGATCAATTGCAATTATATGTGCGAGCATAGGCCACCAAACTCACTCATAAGTCGACTCACTCAGACCCAGATCGGGCCGAGATTCTGAGTCTAAGTGAGGAAAATATTGGTGACTAAGAGTCTGAGTGAATCCGGTTGAGGTACATATTGGTGAGTCTGATTGAGTGAGGCCAAAGCGCCATATATATTTCGTCTCAGTGAGCTCCACCTTTTATTACCGACCTATGGTCCTATCTACTCATCTTCAGCCTTACTATCAGCGTTATACCGGCTAAGCTTATACTCAAGTCTTTTCACAGATACCTCTACAATGCGCAGCCACATATATTTTTATCCGAGGTGTGAGTTTGGGGGGAAGGAGGGGCCGGGGTTGCCGTGGTTTTTCCCCGCAAACTCTTTCAGGGGAAGTTCCTTATCATGATATGTCGTGCGAATCCCGTATTTTATAAAACTGTGCTTCCTCTGTTGAAACCACTGATAACTCGCACTTCAAGGAACAAGATATAAAGGCGTATCACACAGCACCAACTACATAAGGTATTGGCGTTGACCCCAAAATTGAAAAACCTAATTTTACGCTAACATGACTCGACTCACTCCGACTCAAATGGTCAGTACAAGTGATCCCTACACAGCCACTACTTCTAATATGTGCATAAACGAAACTACTCTTCTGTGGCTCTGTGGATTTGTTTCAAATATTTCACTGCAGTTGCCTTCCATTGGGTTTTTTTCAAAAGTCACTGTCGTCGAAACTCTTGCAAACAAGCTAGTTCAACCAGCTGCTGAACAAGTAAAAGAGACATAAAGTGCAGGATTTTCCTCCATATTCCTTGAAGTGCCAAGTACAGCCATCATTAAAATAGTGAATGCTTTTAAAGGCGGTCCCTCTCCCTCTAAATGATGTAAAACTTTGGAGAGGTTTGAAACCTCACAGCATTGTAGTCAAGACGGCAATGTTCAAGAATTATCATGAAAACAAAGAGGAAAGAGGCCCGTCACGGCTGGCGTGAATGACAGCTGTTCTAATGGCTGTGGTGCTTGTCAAACGCAAAACAGCAAAACATGCTGCTGTCGAACATTAGGAGACGAAAAAAATGCGGAGTTATTTGGGAAAGCATCTCGCAAGGCAGCTGAATGACGCTCACCTCTTGAGCGAGCCATTTTACTGTATTTCATTATCCGTATCGCCTCTTCACAAGTCCCATTCCACTCGTGATGAAAACTGCACCTAAGAAGGACGCCATCCTCTTTTTCGCACGAAGAAGCTTTCTTCTGCATCAAAGAACAAAGTATACACGCGTAGCTCACTTTTTCTTGCTCCCGGTCCTAGTTCAGCATTGCCGAGTTCCCGTGGCACGTCTATTGCTGTTCGACTCATGCCTTCTCCATTCCTTCCTCAGTTTCTGCAGTCTGCAGACAATCTCTTAACGGGGCTTTCGCAAACAATTCAAACAGCTGCAATACTCACCGCTCATGTAAATTAAGGTGGTAGGCCACTTTCAAAAATCAATTTTTTTTCGCGAGATCAATTTTCAGATTTTTGTTTTTTTTTGCACGCCCAAACATTCAAAAATATGTGGCAACAAAAATTATGCTCCTATTATCATTAGTTTGCGAGTTACAGCAAGTTTTCTATACCCCATGCTCCTATAGCGAAACTGAAACCACATTGCGTTTGTTTCGAAAGTAAGTGTTGTTTCGTCTATATTAATGATATTCAAAATACTTTATACATTTTATTGTGACTTTTATATAAAAAGATGTCATTGAATACAACTTTGTGTTTCTAATTGTTCTTAAATCTCTAAAAAACGGCCACAAGGGGGACGCACGACGCTCGTCGTTTTTCTGAAAATAACAATTTGCTCCAAATGATGCGACGCAAGCTTTCAAAACTTCTTTTCTCAGCATATACTTTGAACTGAAATTTTGCACAATGATTTACAACATATATATTTGTGCATTGCACTAGAATAACAGAGATTCATAAAATATTTTTCAATTCACAGCTAAATTCTCAAACAGGTTCAGTCTAAATTGGCTCTTTTTTTCCCATTTTTTTGTTTTTTTTTAACATTACTTCCTTAATATTTATTGCATAATATTTATCCTAGTTCACTGCATAGCTCCAGCCATTAGTTACAAAAATG